>LPNX010069724.1:81385-120557 GCA_001517045.1 Pseudotsuga menziesii
TATCTAGGAATGACGCAATAGAGCCTAAAAGCAATTTCTGTGGATGACAGGAAAATTCTTCAGAATCCAAGATGTCTAAATGGCAGAAGAAGAAGGCTCCCATAGTAGAGGAGGAACTCGAAGTAAAAATTGTTACCAAAGTTGAGTACACCTACGAGGACACCAAATGCATAGTTGGTATAGAACCTGAATATAAATGGGGGGGAGTTTACAGATTAATAACACGTCGAGAAGTACCTGACATAGGTTTTGAAGAAGAAACCATCTATGCCAATATAGAGAGATATATATTGATGAAAATTGCTACCAGACCTGAGCTTTTTGCAAGCTCAGAGGTGATTGGGTGGATTCTGCCCAAGGCAGATGTAACCACCATGATTTTGGAAAATGTTGATAAACAGGTTATGCTGCTTATAGCCCTAGGCATGTATCACTGGCCTACCACTTACCAGAAGCACAAGTGTACTTGACTTAGGACTGGATGAAGGCAATTAAGATGGACCTAGTCGAGACACTGAAGAGAATGCTAGTGCCTGGCAAGAACTTTAGAACTAGGCCGACTGGGGAATATGATACTACCACTCTCATAACCCCTTATAGGTTCATTACCCTGATGCTGAACAGGATTTTTGGGAGGGCCCACAGTAAAAGCTTCAAGTTAGAATGGGTGCCTATAATTTTCTATGTTGCAACAAAGGGGACAGTGTTCAACTGGGAAAACATTGTGTCCAACAACCTCTCAGCCTGCATTGCATCAGCATTAGGAGGAGTGTCTCAGAAGAGATCAAAGTTATACATGATCTCTATACTGATTGATTGCATACTATGCAACCAACCCTTCCCCAATCTAAGGTGTATCTGGGACCAGGAGAGAACACCAGTCAACTCAGCATATAAGCCACTGTGGGCACACAAATACCACAATCACTATAGAGAAGTGTGTGAGCACTTCATCATGCCATTATACACCTTGATTTTCTTGAAAGAGTGCAACTGCATGTCGGAGGAAGCATTGCAGGTTATTGAAGAATATGCAAACTACTACTTAATTAAGGATGGATTATATGTCAGGATGTTTGGATGCTCCAGAATGCCCTCACTACTGCCAAAGTATGCCACTGACTATGTAGTCCACAAAGAGGCAGTTAGACAAGTCTTTTTAGATGGCATAGGGAGATTTTTGTTTGAACATAAGAAAGTAGCTTACCCTCCTTTACCATTCAGGTTGGGAAACTATAAATTCACAAGGGTGAAGAAAACTGAGGAATTTGTGGAGGAATTGGAGAAATTCCATTTTGGGGAAATGCATTTCCACGGGAACGATTCCTAGAACAAAGTGGCAGAGCACTGTAGGGAGGAAAATGTGCATTTTGAATACACAAGCCCCTGGGACATAGAGGAATCCATTTTCCATAGTGCACAAAATATAACAACCTTAAGAAGAAGATTTAAGAAGAAAATCACCACCAAAGGCGGGAAAGGATAGGATGAGCAAGAAAAGGCAGAGGAAGAAGAAGCTAGAAAAAGGGATGAAAATGCTAGAAGGCTAGCGCAAGAAGCTGAAAGCTGGCTCAAAGGTGAGGAGGAAGAAAAGAGAAGAGTTGAACAAGAAGCAGCTAGAAAGGAAGAAGAAGCTGCCCAAAGTGAAGAGGATGAAAAGAAAAGAAAGATGGATGAGGAACTGAAGAAGCAGGAAGTAGAAAGTTTAAAGCTGACAGGGACAGGGACATAGCAATCAGCTTCTGATCCTATAGACAATCAGGCTCAGGACTTGGGGAACCTTGATATTCAAGATCCTAAGGCAGCTGCTAGCAGCACAACAATACAGGCTATTGTGCCTACCCTAAGACTAATCCCTTTCAAGCAGAAGAAAGGGGAGGAGGTACTGAATTTGAACACTATTTTTTATGATAGAGAAAGGAAAAGAATAGTGAAGAGGACCGAGAGAAAGGTCGATACTGGGGGGTAGTCGGGTAAAATTATAAATGATACAACCGTAGTATATGGGACAGACAAGGACCCCAGATTCACCATCAGAGTTGGGGCTACATTGATCCATACTTCTGAGGAAAATGTAGATCGAATAATGACTAATCTTGAACAGTCAAATAATTCCACTGCCCAGCTAAAAGATACCATGAGAAGAGAGAGAGAAGAAAATAATAGATTGAAAAGAAAGTTTGAAGACATACAACATGAAATAAAGTCTTCAAAAGCTGAACTCTATTTCCTCCAAGTAGAGAAGAGATCTCTGGAGGCTGCCCAAGGAAGTTTGCAGGAATTGTAGCAAGAATGTTAAGGGTTGAGGATAGAAAAGGAGCATATGGTAGGTAAAATAGGGGAGTTGGAGCTACAGAAGGCTACTTTGGAGGAATCTAAAAGGCAATCTTAGGGGCAGACTGCAGAGCTGAGAGAACAAGTTGCTTCATTATCGGTAGCTCTAGAAGAGGCCAGGGAAAAGCAAGTCAATCTTCAGCCTTTCAAGGAACATGTTCTGGCACATAGAAGAAAGATGCACCAGCCGCAAGTAGCCATAGAGGAAGAAAGGTGCAAGATCTTGCAGGTAGAATCGACTAGAAGAGATTTTGGAAACCTATTCATATTTTGTAGATAGATTGCAGGACATAGTAGAAGTCCTGACAAGAAGTATGGCGAGATTGGAAATGAATGAAGAAACCCCTATAGATCTACCATCAAAATATCAACAAGCCCTAAGGCAAGACTATGATTTACTGGAGTTTTCCATAAACAGAGCCGAAGAATTCAAGAAGGCTGTCAAGAAGACAAAGGGGGCTTGTGTAGAATTCTTTAGGACACTTTTGATCACTTATAATCACTACCAAGTTGAGGCTGAACAGAGAATGGATACCTTTCCAAACCACAGCCTTTTTTCGGAGATGTTGCAAAGAAGATATCAATAGGATGGACAAAGGATGCAGCACATTAAAGCCTGAGATGAGCAAACCCTGAGGAATGAAGTAGCTCATTCTATGGTTCATGTGCACTTGTTAGAAGACCAACTTCACTTGAGCACAGCCAAAATAGAAGTAATAAGAAATCAGGATGCTAAATTCGAAATAAATATTCGTTTCTTATAACCTTCCGAATTCGAAAGCATTGCCTCAGAGGATTCAGCATGGAAGAAGTTTTTAAATAATCAAGAGGGACCCTCCTCATGATCACTTTATTCATTTTATTGTAATGTATTGTAATTTTTGTAAGAACTTAATGAAAGAAAAATGTGGGAGGTGAACAATTGGGGAAGCCCAAGAGTCATTCGTGGGCAGCCCAACAATTTCGTTCTTTTTGTATAAATATAGAAGATTTAGATAAGAGAGGGACTTTTTCCCAGTTAGATTGGTGAAGACATATTGTAAGAATAACTATTTCCTTTTGCAATAGATAATTATAGTTTTCCTATTGGAGAAAGCTTGGTGGAATGTTCAAATGTTATGCTATGGATTTGTTGAAGATGAACTATTTCGTTTTAATCTTTGTGTCCATTAACTGTGAGATCGTTCTAACTCTTTGAACCTATGTTCTTGTATGAATGATCTCTGGTTTATTTTATGAAAATTTCCACTATGAGTAATGAATGTTGTTCATAAACAATTGGCTATCTGATTGTTCAAATATCTTTAAATGTTCATGTGTTTTAAAAGAAGTATCAGCTATCTGTGATTTTTCATAATGCATGTACAAAATACATTACTCATTAATAAATAATAACCCTGCTCCCTAGGGATAGGTTAGGTAGTTAGTTTTAATTCCTTGCTGTGTGTGATTTAGATGCAAGAGAGTCTAAGACGAGAGGTAAGAACTTGTGCATCACATTGTGACCACTCCTTGCATTCTCAATCAATCTACATTTTTAGATAGGCCCTTGCATGTCATACTTAAAACTAAAAAACACAAAAATATACACGGTGGACCGGGCCGCAACCGGTAAAACCTTTTATTTTTTTTACTTAACCTATGGTAGCCAAACCGCAAACCGGACGGATTCCCTACCGCAAACAGTCATGGGCTAGTTGAGAACGTTGACTAGGGAGAATTCCTTACTGTTGTTGCTTGCGAATTTCCAGGCCTCAGCACAACCTTATCGATTTCTGATATTTGTTGCGGATTGCGGAAGTCGGCTCCTCTACTTACGAAAAAAGGGTTCCTGCACTTTCAAGATTTTTTTATTCGGGATGTTGAAGTCCACTTCTCCACTTACGAAACAAGGTTCTTGCACTTTTAATATTTTTTGGTTTGGGATGCAGAAGTTGCCTTCCAGACTTTTTAAACTTTCAATTCTTTACTTTCCCATGTTCTACACTTAGCTAATTAAAAAATTTAGTGTGTGTGTCAGTTGGTCACCCCGCATCCCGCATGCCGCACATGCGGTATGTGGGTATAGGAATAATTGACTAAACTGCTAACGGTTTTATGATCCCGCATCCCCCATACCGCATATGCAATATGCGGGTTACAGGAATATTTGAATAAACTATTAACGATTTTATGATCCCGCATCCCATAATTCGCAAGTGCGGGATGCGGCGTGCAGAAAAATTAAATAAAGTTTGAAATCATAATAAGATCTTGCATCCTGCAAGCCTAATCTCGATCATTCATTTATCTTAATCCTACGGGCCTAACGGAGTTGGGAAAATCTATATATATTTTCATCTTTTGAGATTTATTTACCATTTTACTGTTGTAAATTGCTAGCAATCCCTCTGAATAATGATTTAGGATGAGCAAACCCTCAGAATTTGTACAAAACATTCAGGTTTGAATGCGGCAATAGACTGAATGTATAAATACCTATTGCCAAACAAACTCGCTTATGACTTGAATATATAATTCCCTTATCTCTTCGAGAACTCGAAACGTCACTTGAATGTACTGAAATATTATCACATCATCATAGTAATCGCACACATGATTGTTACCGTCACCTATTGTCAGCCTTAAGTTATTCCATAGTGTGTAAACTTGGCATTTGTCACTTATCGATGCCTTCTTATGATGGTATAAATATATCCTTGTTGCTTAATCATTATATATATGAAATATGTTGCTTAATCATTAAATCATCGTCAATATCACATGCTCCAAAGACCAAATCTTTCAACTACAACATATTTCATGTCTTGGGTTCTCCTCCCATTTTAGTCTTTCAAATCACCGTGTAAGTGACATTTCGTAGTCTCGAAGAGATAAGGGAATTATATACAGATCACATTAATCCCAAGTTATAGATATATACTTCATCATGAAAATCCCGAACTCATGATAGCATTTGTAAGATTTAGTGAATAAATAGAGCCTCATACTGAGCCAAATATCATTTGGACCTCATTTATGGTTTTTTATATGAACAAAAACTGGATTACGAAGAAAAAAAATGTAAAGTTTACATTTTCGCATTTTGCAATGTGGAAAGCGAAAATCCGGAAATAAGATAAAAAATATGGAGACGGTAGTGAAAAAAAATGCCGAGAGGGTAAAAATATTCTATCTTTTCGCAAGCCAACCTTTGTTTTTAACCTTAGGAGAGTGCATATTAATACTGAGTTTTTAAGTTTTAGGTTAAGACATTTATAATTGTTTTTATTTTGGGTTTCAATTTTAGATTATAAAGTGTGCAAGAAATAATAATAAAATAACTGACAGTGACCTAAAATTAACGCGTACAATGATTATGCTAAAAGTTGCAAATAATATTAATACAATTGAAGTTCCTGGAATGTGCAACCTGAAATTTGTGGGATGTGGGTTTCGGGAAAGTTTACCCAAAATACACAAAGTTTTATTAGTAACTTGTAACTTTCGATTTCCGTGTTACGCAAACCAGGAAGAGGAATTTCAATTCAGTTGCTTTTGGCCATTTGGAGGATTTGGGTACAGATCTAAATAAATTGTGGGTAGCTTTTTGGGTTCAAATCAGATCCCCCAAAACTATATTCATCGGTAACAATAATGAGCGATCCCTCTAAATAATGATTTAGGATCAGCAAACCCTCATAATTTGTACAAAATATTCAGGTTTGAATGCGGCAATAGACTGAATGTATAAATACCTATGGCCAAATAAAATCGCTTATGACTTGAATATATAATTTCCTTATCTCTTCGACAACTCGAAAGGTCACTTAAACATACTAAAATATTATCACGTCATCACAGTAATTGCAGAAGTGACTGTTACCCTCACTTGTTGTCATCCTTAAGCTATCCCATATTGCGTAAACCTGACATTTGTCACTTCATCGATGCCTTCTTATGATGGTATAAACATATCCTTGTTGCTTAATCATTATATATATGAAATATCTTTCTTAATCATTAAATCATCGTCAATATCATGAGCTCCAAAGACCAAATCTTTCAACCGCAACATATTTCACATCTTGGATTCTCCTCCCATTCTAGTCTTTCATATCACAGTTTAAGTGACATTTCACTGTCTCCAAGAGATAAGGGAATTATATACAGATCACATTAATCCCAAGTTATAGATATATACTACATCATGAAAATTCTGAATTCATGATAGCATTTGTAAGATTTAGTGAATAAATAGAACCTCCTACAGAGCCAAATATCATTTGGACCTCATTTATGGTTTTTTATATGCACAAAAACTAGACTCTTGAGCGTCATTATTTCCCCTCACATGGCTTCCGAAGAAAAATTGCCAACATGGTGATACCAAAGGCTGGAATGGGAAGAGATGGGAAGATAACTTGGGAGTTCAACTTTTGAAGAAGGGGATATACAAGAAAGGAAGTGAAAAAACATATAGAAATGGTGGCACTTTAGTTAGGAAAACGTATGGAAATTTAGCTAGCAAAACGTATGAAAATGGCTGAGGATTGTAGAGCAGATGAATGTCCAACACATCAATTTGTAGCATTACGATTTGGTGTTTACTACCTTTTTGTAGTATGAAAATAATGATTATTGACGCGTTTTGGTATTTTTAAGCTTCAACATTGTTATTGTGTATAAAACACTTTTGTCTAAGTTCAATGAGCAAAATTCCAAAGAATGAGGGTAACAATCACTTCTACGATTAATATGATGACGTAATATATATGAACTATCTTTCTTGATCATTAAATCATTGTTAGTATCACCCGCTCAAAACACCAAGTCTTTCAAATCTAATATATTTGACATCTCAGATTCTGCTCGCATTTCGAGCTTTCATATCACCGTTTAAGTGACCTTTCGTGTGCTGCAGGAGATAAGGGAATTATATACAGATCACATTAATACCAAGTTATAGATATGTATTACATCATGAAATTCCTGAACTCATGATAACATTTGTAATATTTAGTGAATAAATAGACCCTTCTATTGAGGAAAACATCATTTGGACCTCATTTATGATTTTGTATATTCACAAAAACTGCACTCGTCAACGTCATTACTTCCACTCTCATGGTTTCCAAAGAAAAAACTCAAATCATGATGATATCAAAGCGTAGAATGGGAAGAGATGGGAAGATAAGTTTCCACTACTATTTCCAACGAAAGGCCTATAGTTTCTGGAGAGACAAGGGATTGGTGAAGATTATACCTCTTATTTCTCTACTCGTTGCAACTTACATAAAGGGTATCATTATTTGTTTACCCTTCTTCCCAATTGTTTTCCATCATCATGAATAATGAAAGTGAAACAAAGCTATTTTTCAGGCTTTCCTAATATGATACTATGCTATGTATTTTTAAGCAAGATATCAAATGCTTTGCTCTTTCTCATAGATGGATATTTCTCTACACCAAAATTCTCCAACTCTGCATCTTTCCATTCCAGCTTTTTTCAGCATCAAGTATTTTACACTGCTAAAGCATTCTTCAGACTTGCAAGCTTTTCACCTTTACAACGACTGCAAATTTACCTACCGAAACCTATCGAAATGTTTCCATGTTTTAGCTGGTTCAACATTATAATTGTGTATAAATTGAGT
Source organism: Pseudotsuga menziesii (assembly GCA_001517045.1). NCBI lineage: Eukaryota > Viridiplantae > Streptophyta > Pinopsida > Pinales > Pinaceae > Pseudotsuga > Pseudotsuga menziesii. Next base: position 89,356 of record LPNX010069724.1, read on the forward strand.
GTTCATTTATAAAAATAACATGACCTTCCTCTTATTTAATAGATTTTCGATTTCCGAGTTTTGACATTCCAAAACATATTCACATTTAACATTTAGCTATTTACAACATTCGCTAATATTGTTCTTTGTAATTTCTTTTTTTTCACTTTGCAAACAACGATACTGTACATATTTTAAATTGTTATCACCTATTTCATTATTTAAATATGCATTAAAATATTTTATTTAATTATAAACAATGAAAATAAAGCATGAAAATCGAGATTTCGAATTTCAAAATTTCGGAAATAGAAACATTGGCATGTTTCTATTTGAACACATATTATTTCTACTTATGTTGCAAAATTTGATATTGGAATATGGCATGTTCCTTATTGCAAAGCATACAACATAGATTTTCGAGTACCGAATTGTCGAAAATTGAAAAAGGAACATCCACATGTTTGTATTTGAACACATAGTACTTCTGTATATGTCGCAAAACTATGAAAAAAAGCTTGTGACTTATGTTGCCTATGTACCTTCATAATAATGTAATACGCATCCTGAATTTACTTAAAATTTTAAAAAATGCTCATTTTTAAGAATAAAGTGTTCAACAAACATGTGTATAATCTCCACCGTTAAAATGAATTTTATGGCTCTTGGACTTTCATTTGCTATTTTGGACATTAGGGTATGGCAGCTTTGTGTTCAATGTTTTTTTTTTTGCATAAGCCAACATTCATTTTTGAGTTTTTATGTCTTTTATGTGATAGTTCATTCACAAATTCTGAACTTCAACAACCAGTTATCCAATGTGACAGTTTGAAATCTTTTCTCCATAAAAATCATATTGAAAACCACAACTTATCCAACATTTGAACAACTTAACCTATTCAATATAGGAGTATTTCAGTATATGCTACGGAAAGTGGAAAGGTATCTAATAATCAATTTATCAATTTACCTTTCTGCTTTTTGCATTCTGAAAGGTAAAGTAATAAATTGATTATCAATTTACCTTTGCGGATTACAGAAACTCTACCTTGTGGTAAGCTGAAGGTAAATGGTAAATGGTAAATTAATAATATAATATTAAATTAAATTGATAATTAATATTAAATTGATAAATTGTATGATAGGTTTTATGTTTCAAACACCTCTAGAAGCATGTTGGTTTGTGCAAACAAATAAATTGATGCCTCGATTTTGTGTCTCGATGTATCTCTTAATTGTCTAGGCACTATTTGTCTCAATTATGTAACGAATTGAAATTCAACAGGAAATGAAGCGACACACAACGTAAAGATTAAAATTCTAAATCAGAACAATAATTTAAACAACACAAAATTCAAAAATACAGTAGAGGCAATAAATAAGACCCTTCCTCATGGAAGAAAAACAAAAATGGAAAAAAATGACAACCTGTCTCACATGTGAAAAAAGAGAATGGAAATAAATGACAAACTCTGTCTAAATTTTATTAACTATCCCGCTTTAATTTTGTGATTTTTGTGATTTTTTTTGCGGGAACATGCAACAAAAAAGTTTGAAAAGTTTGTTATTCTACATCCTGCAAAATGCAGGATGCGGAGATATTTTGTGTGTGCGAGTCGTACATCCTGCAACCTTCATGCCGCAAATGGCGGATTGCGGGATGGAAATTTGGAAATATATAAACTTCAAGATCCCGCAATCCACATTGTAGGTTGTGGGATGTCCGACTCGCACACAGAAGTGGTTGCGGATTGCAGGTTGTAACACGCAACATAAACTTCATACTTTTGTGATCCCGCATCCCACAAAATGTGGGATGCAGAGATATTTTGTGTGCACAAGTCGTACATCCCGCAACCTGCATGCCACAAATTGCGGATTGCAGGATGAAAATTTGACAATATATAAAATTCAAGATCCCACAATCCGCATTGTAGGTTGTGGGATGCGGGTTGCGGGATGTCCGACTCGCGTACAGAAGTGGTTGCGAATTGAGGGTTGCGGAAAGTGATTTATTTTTTGATTTTGTTGCTGTAACATGCAACATAAAGTTCATACTTTTGTGATCTTGCATCCCGCAATCGCGGGATGTAGATAGCGCCATAGTTAATAAAATTTAGATGTCACGATAAGATCTAAAGTATAACACATAGAAGGACATATAATAAAAAAATGAATGAATGTAACAATAAGGACATATTATAACATAAGGACATATAATTAAAACTTTTATTTCATTAAAAAACAACAACTGGTTTTTGTACCGATCATTTCAACAACAGTGCAGAAAAGGGAAGTGCAAATCTCGAGAAAGTGAAGAATTGCAAGCTTCAAAAGTCCGGAAGCTAACTTCTGCATTAGGAACCGGAAATTGAAAATTTAGCGGGAACCTGTTTCGTAAGTCAAGGAGCCGTATTCCTCAATATGAACCAGAAATCATGAAGGTCTAAGAGTGTGGAAGACCTATTTTTCTTTGAGATATATTGATTTTTATTTTACCCATCCTTTCAACCTGTACTTAAATGCTCAATTGATAATTAATACTAAATTGATAAATTGAACGATAGGTTTTATGTTTCAAACACCTCTAGAAGCCTGTTGCTTTGTGCAAACGGATAAATTGATGCCTCGATTTTGTCTCAGTGTATCACTTAATTGTCTAGGCACTATTTGTTTCAATTATGAAAGGAATTCAAATTCAACAGGAAATGAAGCGACACACAACATAAAGATTAAAATGCTAAATTAGAAAAAAATTTAAACAACACAAAATTCAAAAATACAGTAGAGGCAAGAAATAAGACCCTTCCTCATGGAAGAAAAAATAAAATGGAAAAAAATGAAAACCTGTCTCACAAGTGAAAAAAGAGAATGGAAATAAATGATGGCCTCTCTCTAAATTTTATTAACTATCATGCTTTTATTTTGTGAATTTTTTTTGCGGGAACATGAAACAAAAAATTTCGAAAAGTTTGTTATTCCGCATCCCGCAAAATGCAAAATGAGGAGATATTTTGTGTACGCGAGTCGGATATCCCGCAACCTGCATGCCACAAATGGCGGATTGTGGGATGGAAATTTGACAATATATAAACTTCAAGATCCCATAATACGCATTGCACTTTGTGGAATGCAGGTTGCAGGATGTCCAACTCGTGCATAGAAGTGGTTGCGGATTGCGGGTTGTAACATGAAACATAAACATCATATTTTTGTGATCCCGCGTCCCGTAATTGCGGAATGCAGATTGCGGGTTAGTTAATAAAATTTAGATCTCGCGATAAGATCTAAAGTATAACACATAGAAGGACATATAATAAAGAAATGAATGAATGTAACAATAAGGACATATTATAACATAAGGACATATAATTAAAAATTTTATTTCATTAAAAAACAACGACAAGTTTTTTAATGATAATCAAGAATCAAAAATAGAAAACTGCGGGAACCTGTTTCGTAAGTCGAACCGGAAATCGAAAACTGCGCGAACTTGTTTCATAATTAAAGGAGTCGACTTCCTCAATCTGAACTAGAAATCATGAAGGTCTAAGAGTGTGGAAGACCTATTTTTCATTGAGATATATTGATTTTTATTTTACCCATCCTTTCAACATGTACTCAAATGCTCAAATTGGAGAGTGGAGAAGAACAAAAGTGCGGAAATGTGGAAGGGTGGCAATGTGAAAGTGTGGAAGGGAGGAAAGAAGGCATGTTAGCTTTCCGAATATTAGTTTTGAGTTATGTAAACGAACAATGCCATCAGGAAAGGTCTATTACAGAGAGTTTGTTGCAGTAAAGACTCAATATTTTACCCTCTCAGTGTTTCTTTGTACCTCAGAAATCAGAAGTTACAAGCTAGTAATAAAACTATATGTATTTTCGATTTTCACATTCCGCAGTGCAAGTCATTGAAGTCATTAGATTCAGCCCCATGATTTTTTTTTAAATAAATATGAAGGAAATATAGAGAAAGCTGAATTGGCGGCTCAATATATCGACGCTAAATATACAAAAAGGACATAGAGTCCCCCTTGTTGTTCAAAAAGGTAGTCAAATCGGATCTGGATGGATCGCTCCTTAAGTCGACTGTACAAAACTCGGATAACATGTTTTCCCGAAATTGCATTTTCTATAGAAAGCGCACAAAACGAGTGGTTTCCATGATACTATCGAGATTGGGAATCCAAGCAGAGGAAAATACCAAAATTATCAAGCAGATCAATTGAGAAAGACAGAGATGGAACATTGAGCAAGACCGAGCCGCAAATAAGAGGAAAAGACGATAATTATCGCAAAATAATAAAGACCGACAGTCAAATAAGCAATCTCTCAACAACACGAAGCCATAAACCAAACCCACACATAAACTATATTGCCAAAAAATACATAACTGAATAACAATCAATACCAAGCTCAAAACACTGGAGCATCAGAACCAGGATTGTGAGCTTTGATGATACCCAGAAGCTATAGCTACAGTGGTGGGTTCATTAATGATTGCGATGACATTAAGGCCAACAATGGTAGCAAAATATTTGGTAGACTTCCTCAGAAGTGTTCGAAGGAAACTTGATGAACACGTCTAGAAGAAGGAAGACCAAGCACGCTTTGGTAGTTCAATTGGAGAGGTTGTGGTACAGAATAAAGCCTGAGCGTTTTAACTCCATGTCGCTTCTTTAATCTTTGCCGGATCACGGGATATACTAACCGAAAAATTTAACCATGGAAATTTCAACTCGTCAATCACCATGTGACACGTGTCGAAATGTTAATGGCTAGGGAGATGAGTAATCTTGCGAGACTACATCTCCATAGAGAAAACACCTTCGACATAAATATTATAAAAAACTATGCCATCAAAGTATAAAAATCTCTCTTTTTATATATATATTAAAATTTATTAAATAAAGATATATAATTACCATTCCCCTCTCATATATATATATATAGAAATTCAACAAATAAAGATATAGATAATCATTCTTCCCCGTGTTTGAGCATTGAGTTGTTCCTTTATAGTTATGTGTCTACCATGATGGTGTTATTGGAGCAACGATGCAGGTCTTTTGAGCCTTTTCCTTATAGGTGATGTTAGCATCACGAGTTTGTTTTTAGAGTTATTAAATTTTTGAAAATATATGTGAAACTACAATACTAAAATTTATTTAATTGATATATATGATATGAATTGGTTGTTTATCTTATAATTGGATAAGTATTTGTATTAATCTTTTTAATAATTTTTATCTGATATGAATTGGGTTTTTTAATCCATGTTTTGAATAACTATTTATGTTTTTGTTTTTAATTTTAAAAATTACTAGCAAGAATTTGTTTAAACTTCCGCTTGCTATAAATGGATGTGTTTTGAACATTTTTAATGTTCTTTTCACATGTTAGAATTATTAATTTTCAATTCTAAGAATGTCTATGATTTTTTTTTTCTCATAAAACCAATTGTGAATTAGGGTATGAAACTCTATGTTGATTTGTATTTTGCTTTGTATTCTAATATATGTGAATAAGAGAGTTTGAAAGAAGAATCTGAATCAGAGAGTTTGAAAGAAGAATCTAAATCCAATATTATATACAATGAAATGGTTGGTTATTGCCTGATACTTATCCCCTTGAAGCCCTAGATTGATGATATTTGGAATCCATGAAGATGTTACTGTTGAAGTGAAGACTAAGGTAATTTGGCTTCTCTTTGACAACAATTTGCATTGCTAATTTTGCTTATGTTGGAGAAGTATTTACATTACTACCCATTTTTATTTTCTTTTTAGAAAATTTGAAGAGTTCTTAACAACGTCTGTTATTTTGTTTTTAAACGAAAAAAATTCATGGAGGGTGGAGATGCCACATGGGTTGAATTTCGTATTTTTCAAGAAGAGGAAAACAAAGAAAATATGGAGAATACTTGTGCTTGTTTTGTCACCTTGAAGGTACAAGATTTGGGGTTTAGGGGGATTTCTTCAGACATTCGTTCATTGTTGGGACCCTAGCCATGGTTCGTTCATGCTCAAAGGGGAAATTTTGGAAATCACAATAGAGGAAATCTACTTTTTTATGGGCTCTCGAGGAGAGGAGCTCCAATGAACCTTAAAGGTGTTGTTTGAGGGGATATTGTCTAGTGAACCATGCCCACAAAATTCAAGGTGTTATAAAACTCATGTTTATGAAGGTAAGGATGGACTATGTGTACATTATGAAAAAAAGATGACTATGGTAACTTTGCTACCCATGTCCTCTTGCTTTTTCCAGAATGCATTTAAAATACAGGATTATTTTATGAACTTCTATTGGTTTACATAAATGTTTATCCCAAAATCCGATGTCACATAAAATCACTTCCTTATATTTCAATTGGGTCTGACTAGAATCTCTAAGTTGCATTAGCTGCAGATAATGAGGAGTGTCAAAGGGAAGGAATCTAAAGAGGCAAGTTTTTGATGATAGAGGTGCATTAGCACTTCTTAGAGTACGAAACGTTGAACAAAAGGATAATAGAACACAATAAAAAATTCAATGGATCAACTTGTTATTGAAAATGATACTTTCTATGAAAAAACGAGCAACATAGCTGCCTATATTATAAATTGAAATCAAGTTACCATTTCCATGGGAAGAAAACAATAGATTCATGTAATGTCTCCATACCCCATAATGCAGATTAATTAAAAAAAATTCCTCAAGAATACATGTTCTCCTTAGAAACATCGAGCATGGACATTAAAAAACACTTCAATATTCTTTCTCAAACTTAGAAAGCACTGTAACAACCTTTTCTCCCTTCACGGATCCCTTCTATGACTAGAAACACCATTTCTACATTAGACGTGTTCCTTCCGCACTTCTTCCTCTGCCTTTTTCCTTTCTCCCTTTTGACCTTGGAACTCGGAATCCAAGAACTCAAGGGTTCAACGAACTAAATTATCAACCTTTCACATTCTTCCTTCCACACTTTCGCTTTCCACCTTCCACACCTCAGAACTCAGAAATCAAAAAATTCAAAGGCTTGACGAATTGGATTATCAACCTTCTTCCTTCCGCACCTTGGAACTCGGAAATAGGAAAACTCAAAGGCTCATTGAAGTGCATTATCAACCTTCCTCAGTACACCTTCCACACTTCCTCTTTCCTCCTTCCGCACCTTGAAAGGAGGAAATCAGAAAATTATCTTTTTTCCTTGGAATTCTTCTACACTTCTAACTTTCACCTTCCGACCTCGGACTTCGAAAATCAGAAAACACACTTCCTGCCTTGTTTTCAAATTCCCTTTTTGCCTCCCTCCTTCCTCCTTTTGCAGGCAGATCCCAAGGTGTGTAAACTCAATGAATCTTCCCTGTTCAACTTTTCCTCTTCTGTTTTTTGCCTTCTGCAGGTGGATTCCAAGGGGAGAAAATTCAACGATTCTTACCTTAGCTTCGTTTTTAGCCCTGTAACTGGATTTCAGCCTCTATGAACTTGGGCAAAAGCATCACAGAGATACCAAGCATGCAAAGACGTAAAATGTATAAAGCATACAATGCATAATAAGAAAATACAGGGACATTCATACATAAGTAACCTCTACTTGATCATCAACAAGAATTCAACATGAACATAGAAATTCATAGATAATTCATGGCATAAACAAGTATAACATAAATACTTATCTTGATGATTAAGTTGTCCCACAACTGGCTATGTCGCTGCAACATTCCACCCAACCATATTCCAGTGTTTTCATTAATCTCTCAACACACTACCACCCCCGAGCTGGGCATGATTCCCACAAGGAACTAGGGTACAATAAACTTACAAACAACCAGACCAAAGCACGTACAAAGTCAAACCAACCTTCAGTTGGGTTTATCAGACTGTCCAGCCAAGACAACACCAGTTGGGTTTATCAGGCTGCAGGCTTACAAGCCAACACTGTTGGGTTTATCATATTGTTCACAATCAATTCAACAACCAATTTAAGGACCATCCAATCCAATAGATGGGTTTATCAAGATACCAACCAAGCCATCATTCAAGTTGGGTTTATCAGGTTGTCCAACCAAGGATTTCTCGTAAGGACAAACACAATAAGACACATCAAAGCCAACAGATGGTTTTATCAGAATACCGTCCAAGCCATCCTTCCAGCTGGGTTTATTACGATTCTAAGGTAGTGGAACGATAGAATGGATAAGCTAGTGGCTCATTCAAGAGCTAAGGAAACCTCCATAAGATTCATCTGGCCTGGAACCATGACACCTACACACCCAATAGAAGGAAGCATCCCCTTCTGTGCCACATATTCCCTCGGGCTATGCCTTCCCTTCTGGTGCTCTTTAGGATGTGTAGAGATTTTTCACCGGCGACTCTTATCTTTTCCCGGGGTTCCTTCTACACTAGTTTTATTAATCCCCTTCCTTGTCTCTTCCACTCCTAAGACTTGGGTATTGTTCATACCTAAACTAGGTTGCACTACACAACAAACCACAAGAAAACACAACCACATAGGCTTCACTCTTTGACATAGGAACCCATTGCAGAAACATTTTCCACAACTCAAGAGAGTGAAATTGAACCATCCGAACCATGAACCCCTGCTCCCTTTGCTTGACAAAGGAAAATACTTGCAGATAACTAGTTCTACAGTCCCAGGAAGTGAACCAACATGACGATGGGGTTAGGGATGGAAAATCAAACACATAAAACTACGGTTCTGTATCATAGGTGAACGCACAACATGCAAGAGCAGTATGGATATCTCCCATGGTATAATCCCCTAGACAATGATGAAATGGAATGGAATGGTTTGAATGAATGAGGAGTGATAAAAACCCAAATGTGACCTCCTCTGATGGATTGGGAATGCATCACGTGCTGTCTTCCCACAGAAGCAAAATTGCAGCTTCCCCCAGGCTGCAGGATTGCATAGACTGCAGTCTACCATGCCTTGCACTGCCCCAGACATTAATTACCTCATCTAATTTCTGGAAGGAATTAATGATTGAGGGCATAGGAAAAAAAGGTAGTCGAGGTACATGGGTTTCCCCGTTGTCACCTGGTCACACCCTGTTGGATCAGGGGGTTTGACTAACTCCCCACCCTATCCCTTATGGAATCATGCCCCCATCTCTTTAACGTTTGTAGTCCCATAGCTAGATGTGGTATTTTATTAATTTGCATAATTACATGATATATCAAAATATATACACTGTGCTTGACTTAGCACTATCACCATAGGTATCTACCTTGATCACCTATATAGAAAACCAGATCAATAACAAGGCCTTGGCCTTGAGCTCCATGCCATGATCTCAATACAATATATACATCACATACAATATTAATAGCATGGGGTCAAAATCGAGGTATTACAATCCCCTCCCCCTTCAACAACACTGTCCTCAGTGCTTAACAAAATTGAACAAAAATTCTACACTAGCACCACCTCAGTGCTCTGCAAAATTGAACAAAAATGGATGTGCCAATCACATGGCATCCTCTAGCTCCCAAGTATCCTCCTCAGGACCGTTGTGCTTCCATTTCACCTTTACTTGTCATATGGTTCGATCCCGAAGCGTGGTGACCTTCCTGTGGAGGATGCACAATGTCTTGGTTTGGAACTCTCACTCGAGTTCCATCTAAATCACATCCCAATCAATCACATGGTTAGGGTCATGTATATATTTCTTAAGAAAATAAACATGAAAAACATTATTATCTCTAGTGTTAGAAGGAAATGCAAGTCTATATGCAACTGTCCCTATTCTTTCAATCACTTTAAATGACCCACATTATCTAGGTGACAGCTTGGCACAATTTCCAAGCTTCAAAGAACTCTTATTTTCCCTCACTCTGAGGTAAATAGGATCCCCAAAAATGAAACCTCTATCAACCTTATGCTTATCTGCATAGATTTTATGTTTGTCTTGGGCTTCCTTCAGATTCATGCATGGTCTTAGCAAACTCCTACTCCATTTCCTTGAGCAATTCTGGCCCAAGCACAAAGTTGCTCACAGGATTATCCCAAGTCACGGGTGTCCTACACCTTCTCTCATACAAAGCTTCATAAGGACTCTTCCCCAAGGATGCTTGTTGTCCATTATTATAAGCAGACTCTACCAAGTGTAGATAATCCTCCCACTTGGATGGCCTGTCCATTACATACATGTGAAGCATGTCTTCCAACACTTGATTCACCCTCTCCATCTGACCATCAGTCTGAGGATGGTAAGTAGTGCTGAAATTTAGCTTTGTACCCAAATATGAAAACAACCCCTTCCAAAAATTGGAAGTGAACTTGGCATCCCTATCAGAAACTACTGCCTTAGGTAATCCATGCAACTTGAAAATATCCTTCATGAATATTTTTGCAATGTCATCAGTCTTATGTGTGGACTTAACAGGTATAAAATGTGCTTCCTTTGTCAACTTGTCCACCACAACCATGATAGAATCATCTTGTATCCAATTCATTGGAAATCCTGTAATAAAATCCATGGAAACAACTTCCCATTTCCATTCTAGAATTGGAAAAGGCTGCAACAAACCTGTTGGGTGTTGATGCTCAACCTTCACCTATTGACATTTCATACACCTTGAAATATACTCAACAATGTCCTTCTTCATTCCTGGCAAAAAGTACTTCTTTCTGGTTGTAGAAATCATCTTCTAATATCCCAAGTGACCAAAATATGGAGCTTGATGGATCTCATCCATAACAACTCTCCTCAAATATTCTACATTTGGAATATAAATTTTATTTTTATAAGTAAGATGCCCATCTTCTTCCAATTTATATCCCTTATACCTCTTCTCAATACTTTGTTGCTGCAATTTGTCTTTTACCTACACATACAATTCATCTTCAAGTCTAACTGGAAAATACGAAGAGATGCCAAGTGAATTTCATGCACTTTCTTGCTGAGTGCACCAACCACTTTGTTTTCCTTTCCTTTTATGTGTTTGATCTCAAAGTCAAAGTCACATAAAAACTCCAACCATCTAGCTTGCTTGGAATTTAGAGTAGGCTGATCAAACAAATATTTCAAACCACAATGGTCTGTCCTCAACTCAAAATTTCCTCCCATTAAGTAATGCCTCCACATATTGAGAGAATGTACTATGGCTGCAAGTTCCAAATCATGAGTGGCATAGTTCTTCTCATGATCCTTCAACTTTCTTGACTCATAGCATACCACGTGGTTGTCTTGCATGAGAACTCCTCCAAGTCCTTGACCACATGCACATACCATAAAATACTTTTATGGGTCTACAATCTTTAGAATGAGTGTACTTGTGAGGATATTCTTCAACCGCTGGAAGCTTTCCTCACATATTTGTGTCCATTCAAACTTCATCCCCTACTTTTTCAAAGAAGTGATTGAATGTGCAACCTTAGATAATCCCTCAACGAATCTCCTATAATAACCTGTAAGGCCCATAAAATATATTACATATGTCACATTCCTCAGAGTAGGCCAATTCATAATGGCCTCAATCTTCTCAAGGTATACTGATATACCCTCATCTGAGATGATGTGAACCAAATAATGATCCTATCTTTATAGAAGTCACACTTGCTCAACTTTGCATTCAACTTATGCTCCCTGAGCAATTGCAATGCTAGTCTCATATGTTCTTAATGCGCTTCCTCATTCTTATAATAAATGAGGACGTCATCAAGGAATACACTGGAACAAACTTGTCTAGATACCTGTTGAAAACACTATTCATAAGGCACATAAATGTAGCTAGTGTAATTGTGAGACCAAATGGTACCACTACAAACTCATAATGTCCATACCTTATTCTGAAGGTTGTCTTATGAATCTCTTCATCCTTGATTCTTACCTGATGATAACCAAACATTAAGTTAATCTTGGGAAATACCTTTTCTCCTCTCATTTGATCAAAGGGGTCATCAATTCAAAGTAAGGGGTATTTATTCTTCACCATGACTTTCTTCAGTTGTCCTTAATCAATATAAATACTGAGTGTACGATATTTCTTCTTCACAAATAGAATTGGTGCTTCCCAAGGAGACACACTCGGCTTGATATACTTCTTTTTCAACAACTCTCACAACTGCATCTTCAAATCTAGTGTTTTCGGTGTACTCATCCTGTAAGATGTCTTGGACACCGATGCTGCTCTTGGCACAAGTTCAATTATGAAATCAATGTACCTCTTTGGAGGAAGCCCTGGAATCTCATCAGGAAACACATGCCTGAATTCCTGCAACACTTGAAAGTCCTCCAACCTAGGAGTTTCATTCTCTACTTCCTCCAACACATGGGATGCGTACACTTTGCAACCTTTCCTAAAAAACTTCTTCAACTACATTGCTGAAATATGTCTAACAGAAATCACCTTTGGAATGCCTCTTACAACCATTAAGTTTCCTTCCTCATCTAAGCACTCAAAAGTCTTATTGTAACAATTAAGCTTTACCCTGTGTGCTTCCAACCAATCCATTCCAATGAGGATATCATAGGAACCAAGTGGTAGAACATTCAGATCTGCATAAGTGACCATCCATCCATAACTAATGGAAACTTTTCTACCACTTCACTAATCTTTCTCTTAGTTCTAGTGGCTAGCTGGACTAACCATGACTTGATATGCTTTAACTTCTTAAAAGCACAAATCTCAACTACTCTAGGAGTAATGTAACTATGAGTAGATCCAGGGTCAGTTAAAATAGAAACAGATTGATTAGTAATCTTACTTGCAACTTCAGTCGCCGTTGACTGATGGTCTTCTAGGAGGTCCTCCAGTGCTACATAGATCCTAGGAATAGTCCTCGCAACCTGACCCACACTTTATTCTTCTTGAATGTTATGAGCCTTCCTTACATACCCATTTTCAAGTGGGAAATTCCTGCACATGTGGGGTCCTCCATATTTCCAACATTGAAGAGGATCTATGTTCTGTTGTGGATCTCTTGGTTGTTCTCCCATTGCTCTAGTTGGCTTAGTCACAGCTTGGGATGGCTGCTTCTGTTGATTCCTGAAGTTAGAAGGTATGAAACCTTTCTTCCTCTAATCATACTTTTCATTTCTCTTGTCCCTCCAAGCCTTATGGATATCAAGTTTACTCTCGCTTTTTTCATAGAAATACTTAGCTTTCCTTATTGTTTCTTCCATATTTCTAGGTTCATAAAAATCAATTCTATCCTTGTAGGACTGAGGTAATCCACTTAGAAAACATTGGATTTTTAGCTTTTCCTCTTTAATGTACCTGACATACCTTAGAAGTTCCAAGAACTTGTTGGCATACTCTTCCATGGTCTGCTGTCCCAATTTCATCTCATGGAATTATTTGATCCTATCATCATAATACCTCTTAGAGAGGTATTTCTACTTGAAGTATTTCTTGAACTATTTCCAAGTGATCTTCCTTTCACTGATCATCTTTACCTGCCTAAGGTGCTCCCACCAAATGGATTCTCTACCATTCAGGTTGAATATGGAAACCCTAGCTTTCATATTTTCTGAATAGTCTTAGACTTGGAAATATTTCCTCATCCCAATTAACCAATCTTAAGCTTCTTGTCCAGTCTTTACCTCGCCATTGAAGGTAGGCGGCCTTTCCTTTTTAAGCTCATCGCATGAGATTTTTCTATAATGCCTCTTTCTCTTTTCTTAGTGAGATGAAGAGCTCGATCCCTCGGTGGATCTTTTAGAGTCAGAGGACTGATAAGGAAACCTCTTTCTCCTTCTTCTAGCACTGCTCTTACTACCTTCTGGATTCTCTATACGATGCCCAGAGCCCATCCATCTTTGGATTTATGTTAAGCTCTATAACATGGAAAAATTGAGTTGATGCTGCTCTTCCTGAGCTTTAGTCAGGCTTCTCATGGTGGCTACAATGTCTAGCAGTGTCTCTTTCAATATTCTACCATTAGAATCTGTATCATCATTTCATGTTTCCCCCATAGCATCTTCCTCGTGCCCATAGGGATTTCGTGCATCATACATGTCATAGGTTCTCATGGCTGAGCCACAACCCACTTTTTCAATATGCACTATGACTCTAAAAAATGTGTTAACAACATCATTTGTTAGCTAATCTCAGAATCAAAACCACTTACCCACTTCCCATGGTAGTTTTCTTTGTTATGCATCTAACAATATGTTGAAACCATTTACCAACATCTCTGTTAATTGTTCAACTACTCATTCTAGCCCATTTAGGCCCAGTGCTGCAACCAAAAACTATGATACCACAATGTAGTGTACTACAATGTTGGTATCAGAGGGTACTCTTATATTTTTCTGGCCCATCCATGCCCAATGTTGCAACCCACATCTCTGATACCACAATGTAACGTTCCCATAACCCATAATCTAGATTAATTAAAAAAGTTTCCTCAAGACCACATGTTCTCATTTAAAACACTAGGCATGGACATTAACACACACTTCAACCTTCTTTCTCAGGCTTAGAAAGCACTATAACAACCTTTTCGCCCTTCACAGATCCCTTCTACGACTAGAAACACCATTTCCACATAAGACCTATTCCTTTCGCACTTCGCCCTCTACCTTCTGCCCTTCCGAACTCCAAAGTTGGAAGCTGGGAACTCAAGGGTTCAATGAAGTGAATTATCAACCTTCCACCTTTCTCCTTCCACACTTTCGATTTTCACCTTCCGCACCTCGGAACTCAGAAATCGAAAAGTTCAAAGGCTTGATGAAGTGGATTATCAACTTTCCTTCTTCCACCTTCTGCACTTCTGCTTTCCTCCTTTCGCACCTCAGAACTCAAAAATCAGAAAATTCAAAGGCTCAACGAAATGGATTATCATCCCTTCGCCTTCTTTTACACTTCTGCTTTCCGCCTTCTGCACCCCATAAATAAAAAAATTATCTTTCTTCCTTGGAATTATTTTTCGCTTCTGACTTCCACCTTCTGACCTCGGACTTCAGAAATCAGAAAAACAATTCCTACCTTGTTTTCAACTCCCCTTTCCGACTCCCTCCTTCCACCTTCTACGGGAAGATCCCAAGGTGCAGAAACACAATGAATTTGCCCTGTTCAACTTTTCCTCTTTTGGTTTCTGCGTTCTTCCTTTCGAGGGTGGATTCCAAGGGGCAAAAAATCAATGATTCTTACCTTAGCTTCATTTTTGGCCCTGCAATAGGCTTCTAGCCTCTATGAACTTGGAGAAAAAGTATCACAGAGATACCATGCATGTACATAAGTAAAATGCATAAAACATACAAGGAATAATAAGGAAATATAGGTACATTCATACACAAGTAACCTCTACTTGATCATCATTAAGAATTCAACATGAACATAGCAATTCATAGATAATACGTGGCGTAAACAAGTATAATAGAAATAATTATCTTGATGATTAAGTTGTCTTGCAACTAGCTATGTCAGTGAAACGTTCCACCCAACCATAGGCCAGTGTGTTCATTAATATCTCAACACACTTCCACCCCCGAGTTGGGCATGATTCCCACAAGGAACTAGGGAACAACAGACTTACACATAGCCAGACCAAAGCACGCACATAGTCAAACCAACCTTTAGGTTGTTTTATCAGACTATCCAGCCAAGCCAACACAAGTTGGGTTTATCAGGTTGCACGATTACAAGCCAACACTGTTGGGTTTATCAAACTGTTCACAGTCAAGCCAACAATCATTTTAAGTACCAACCAATACAACAAATGGGTTTATCTGGATACCATCCAAGGCATCATTCAATTTGGGTTTATCAGGTTGTCCAACCAAGTATTTCCCACAAGGCCAAACACAACAAGACGCAACCAAGCCAACAGATGGGTTTATTAGGTTACCAGCCAAGCCATCCTTCAATTTGGGTTTATCAGGCTTCTAAAGTAGTGGACAGGTAGAATGGATAATCTAGTGGCTCATTCAAGAGATAAGGACACCTCAACAAGATCCATCTGGCCTGGAAACCATGAAACCTATACACCCAACACAAGGAAGCATCCCCTTCTCTACTACACAATCCCTCGGTCTATTCCTTCCCTTCTAGTTCTCTTTAGGATGTGTAGATCCGATTCACTAGCCACTCTTATATTTTGTCAAGTTTCCTTCTGAACTAGATTTATCAAACCCCTTCCTCGTCTTTTCTACTCCTAATTCTTGTGTACCATTCAGAACCAAACCAAGGTGTAGTACACAACAAACCACATAGGCTTCACTCTGTGACATAGGAACCCACTGCAAAAACACCTTCTGTGACTCAGGAAAGTGAAATCAAACCGTCCAAATCACGAACCCCTGATTCCATTGATCGACAAAGGAAAATACTTATGAATAACTGGTTCTGCAGTCCCAGACAGTGAATTAATATAACGACAGGTTCAGGGATGGACAATCACAAACAAAAAACCACAGTTCTACATCATAGGTGAACACACAGTGTGCAAGAGCATTTTGGAGATCTCCCATGGTAGAATCTTCTGAACAATGATAAAATGGAATGGAATGGTTTGAAGAAATGAGGAATGATCAAAACCCAAACACGGCCTCCTTTGATGAACTGGGCATGCATCACCTGCTTGATTACTACAGAAGAAAAAGTGTGGCTTCCCCCAGGTTGCATGCCTGCGCAGACTGCAATATTCCATGCCTTCCATTGCCCCAGGTGTTGGAGACATTTACCACCATACACACTCATTTTGATCAATTCGGCCTAGTTAAACCACTATCCCAAGTTTTATTGATTTAGTTGACATCAGAGGAGCACTAGATGACATCAGTAAGATCAAACCCATGCCTACCTTCAGTCAAGGAGGATAACTTAGCGTTCTCCTACATTCTGGGAGGCTCACTGGAGCACTCCGAGGGTGATATGAGTGTCATTAATGCTCCATATTGCTAACTAATGGTTACAATCAGTTAAACAGAGTAGTGAAGGCACCCTCCTTCATTAAATTGATTATTTATTGATTATTTAATGAACTGGAGTGAACAGGGGCGCCTCTAACCAGTTCTGATGGTCAATTACACTTCAGTTAACCTCATCGAGGTTTATTGGAGTCATTGATGCACTACCACTTGTTGGTTGGCCTGCAGTGACATGTGTCTGAGCTACTTTCAGTTAGACTCAGTCATTTATTGCACTCCGACTTCAGTTAGGGCTCAATTGAGTCAATTAGGGTTTTGATCAGTGGTTAACTTGAGTGCTGACTGCGGGTTACATTCAGTTAAGCTAGACTCGCTCGTTCAATTCGAATGACCTCCTTGGGAACTCAAAATTCTTTGTCATTCATGCTTGCAGCATGATCATTGTATTGTATTACTCATTCTTTATTGACTATACAAAATGGCTACTCATTTTGTAGCACAATTACACCATTTTTATGCCTTATTGTTATTAATCTTTTATGAGACTGTGCTTTAGTCCCTAGATCACCGTGACAGATTAATATGGTATCAGATTACCGTATATCAATCTTAAAGTGGAATTAATTGACAGTTAATATCCATATAATTAAACTACCTATATCGATCTCAAAGCGAATCTACTAAGCACTGAAAGGAATTAAATTTTTGGTGGTGTAATTTTTTATTGATTTCATTCCATGTCATGTAATATTTTCTTCCCATTAAATGATAAAAACAATTATACCTCAAAATTTTGACCTTTTAAGTCCTTAATAGATCTAGGTTTAAGATAAATCTATGCTAGTTTTCATTCATGAGTGAATAGAGGAAGCAACAACATTTCCCCATACTTTATTATAGAACACTTCAATACTCTTGATATAATAAAGAACTTTACCCTATGTAAAAGCAACATATACTTTACTTTTAGCATTTCAACATAAATTTTAAAAATAATTCTTCTGAAACAATCCCTTATAAATAATAACCATAAATTTAGTATAAAGTTGTTTTATTATTATTATTATTATTATTATTATTATTATTATTTGACAATATACCAATAAATAAAAGTTAATAAGCTCTAAAAATGATGTTGTAAATATTAAATTAGTTAAATTGAATTATTAAAATCAACATTAAAAATATTATTATAAATATAAATATTTATATATAATTTTTCTAAATAACCTTTTAATTACCTTTCATATTTTTTTTAGATTACCCTTTGTTTACCGCATATCAATACAATATCATTATATAGGCCATTTTCTTCTTAAACAAGAGCCATGATGTGGCAATGTCCTCAACCTGAGCTAATTGCATGAGGATATAAGCAATTGCTAATGTAATTTAAAAAAAAAACATGTAAACGAAATGCAATTGTATAAGCAAAAAAAATGTTTAAAAATGTATAAACAAAATACATCTCATTACACGCTAGTGGTCCTATAATAATTCCATAGTAATCTATAGTCTATATTCAAATTAATCTAGCATCCACCTAATGGCATACAATAATAACTACATCGACCTAAAATGATAAACTATATTAACTATGTAGATTAAGATTAACATAGAAAAGAACTATTGAAGAAGTTTGTTATTTTTAAAATCGGATGATACATCCAAATTTTTAAATTTCCTAGAATTATCTAGTAAATTTCAAGTAGTGTTAGGTATGACTAATGTGATATCCAACTAGTTAATTGAAACATTAAAGTTTTTTTTATGTGGTCAGTCTATTTTCCATAGAAAATTGTTCAAGAATTTAAAATTAGTTAAAGAGATAAATATTTTAGTAAAAAAAATGGAGTTAGAATTTAATTTTTATATAATTTTTGTAATTAAAAAATAAAGGCTTCAAAGATCTAAAATATACTATAATGAGGCCAAAATCCAATCATAAAAAATATGCATTTGATAAAAAAAATTGTGATCATCATTGTACAATGAAATAAATTCTTATAAGTTATATAGTGAACTTTTATAGAAACATTGTAAAACAAGGAGTTGGACAATCTCTAAAACTCCATAGGTTGAAGACTATATGTATTGAGGATAAAACACTTTCTCTTAAAAAAAATCACTCTTCTTAAAACTTTTTAAGCACAAAAATAAAATTCTAAAAAGATTTAAATAGTTACATAGTTGTTTTTTTTTAAATTCCAACAAAAACAAAATTAATTAGTAAATATAAATAAAAATTTGATGACTGTTTTTTGTTTTTTTTAGATCCTCAACCGCCACCACAGAAATTTATCAAGCCATTGGTGCGGTCTTTGCACACCACTAGTTTGCACACGGTACGGTCGGTTGAATTAACTGAACATTGCTCGAAGACCGGGACCGTATCGAAAACGATTAAAAGAATTCTTGTCATCCAAAGAAGTGAGCAATTCTTCCTTCGTAAATTTTGGATTTCAAACTAAACATTCAAAAATTTTATTACTTACAATTTATATAAAAGTTAATATACTTAGAATTTCTATGAAAGTTAGAGAAAATGATGAAGACTTTATTGTTGATTCGCATTTCAATGTTGGAGACGTATTGGTATAATTTGGATTATTTCTATAACTGTATACAAAGACAGGAGCACGGCCATTACAACATCATGGACAAAGGAAGCATCTAACATAGAGGGATTTACCAACCGTGACCTTATTTTCTAAACAAATTATTTACTCGAACGTAAAATGGAGGCTGTATAGCTGGGAAAAGACCCAGCACTACCGACATTTGAATAAATAAAATGACAATTGAGTGAAAAAACTACACAGATAACTATTGGCCTCAATGAAGGAAATTACAGCATATGTTCATCGGGATTTAGGATAAATCGCAGTGCTTGTCTCATTGAAGGAGGTAGCTCGAGATCCGGATGCGAGAAAGCAAGTCTGCTCATTTCATCTTGATTCTTGACTCTGCAATAGCCTTGCCTGTGTAGCCTAACTCGTAATTCCCATAACCTTGCCTCTCATAAGTCGTCCACAAACCAAAGCAATAGCATTAAAAAAGCACTGACGTGCATTTAAATAATTGTTGACATCACTTCACCATCGGGTCTTGGGGCACACGAATCTAACTTCACTTTAACAGAACCAATGAAAATTTTAAAAAATCAATAATTAAAAAAATCTATGAATAAAAATTGTTCTGTACTATAGAAAAACCATAGTTTAAGTAGGAATTTTTTTCAAATTGCTAAGAATTAATACACCTGACCGATTCATATATATCCCCTTGTCAGGGACATAAAAATTCAAAGTGCAAATTGTTCAACCTAGGCTTTTCTCTCTCCATTAAAATAAAATAAGCCTCCGCCACTTGGATTGTAAGCTTTCACATGACAAAGTGCAAAGTGTATGTGAATCTTTGAAAGGATTATAGGAATGCCCAAGAAAATACTCTAATATTAATGTGATGCTCTGATACTAATGTGACGACAAATTACATTTAGTTCATTGAATATAAATATAAAAAATAGATAGGTAAGTATAAAAGAATTTATGTCTATAAATAAATATAATATAAGAAAAATAAGAGATGATTGAAAATACAATGTTAGTTTAGTATATATACAAATTTTAAAGGTACTTATAACAATTTTTTATGAGTTTATATTACATTGCATATCTATCTATTGAGTTTCCTTGCCTTAGTTTAGGTGTATGAACACCTAGGGATGTTTAGTACTCACGTAGGGCTCACCCTTTAGTCTCTTCCCTCGTCTTTTCCCCTTCAACATTAGTGTGATTCTACTTGACTCTTTAGGGCACCCATTTGTGGCATTCACCCATTGATTGGGTATTTTATATGCATTTAAATTTTTTGTCTACCCCAAAGTTTGATAGGATGCATCATCTAGGGTCTTTTCAGGCCTAATCCATTTTGGGTAACTTAATTAAGGGTCAATTAGCTAAAAGCTTCCTTATGTACCCTTCACGGCATTTTTCTGCCAAGTGAACCACGACTTTTGAAGACCATATTGAAACTATAAGTCACGACTCATGAAATGTGGGGTAGATTTTAGGGAAAATACCTATGGTATGGCCTGAAAACCAGTAGTACACAATCAAAACTCATGGTATGACTCTTTTGTATGCAACACTTCGTTCAATAACCACTTTAATGTTTACTTACGACTTGCAGTTATTGGTTTTCACATTTATATCACTCCTCTCCTCCTTGTAAAATTTCTTCAATTTCCCTCTCTATTTGATTTTTGTCATAAGGAAGCTACAATATTGCCATCAAATATTGATCTATCTTTTTAATTTATCTTACATGCTCATGGGCTACTTGGTCTTGTCATTTCCAACACCTCTACAAATTTCTTTTTCTTTTGGTTTGGTTTCTCCTTTAAATTAGTGTTGCTTTGTGTAAAGGTATCTCCATTGGCTCAGTCTATTGCAACAACTTGGGTGATTCAACCCTACTCCCTCAAATATATTTTTGTCATAGCTAAAGAAAGAGAGGTACCACTTTTTTAAGGGAACTTTGGGTAACCCTACAAAATTTCATTGATTGATCAATTATATGGTATATTTGGGTGTTTTTCTTACAATGTATCAAAGATTAGGATGAACCCTATTTTGTAGGAAGCAAAAGTGTGTTATGTAGATAAAACCCTCCATTTGAGGGCAATCATATATCTCATATTCAATGCAAGTTTGTATTTACAACAATTGTTCTTATTGGGATTTTCTTCCTTTTCATTTCTTTTTCATTTCCAACATTTAGATAATTAGTTCACGAAAAGAATTCAAGAAATTAGCCTAGTTAGCTTGCCTGCCTTCATTATTTTTTTGTTACTTTTATTTCTATTGAGAACCTATCAAATTACCCCAATTAGTATATAACCCTAGGTAATATAATCAACCTTGAATCTATAATTAACTTAATGATCCTGCTTTCTTCTATTTCCTTCCTCTCTCTCGAGATTTTTTATTTTTTCCCAAATAATATAATAGTGACTCCTTTCTCCTTTCTCTTAGGGTAACATGGTGCCTCACAAGAATTGTCATGCTACAATTATCTTCAAAATAATTGAAATGCGTCTCCAAACCTTTCCCAAATGTCTCTTCCAAATCCAACCTTCGTGTACATATTTATTTTCTATAATATCCATCTTCATTTATTACAATATTAAATCTTTTTCATATATCCATAGGGCACTCACACGAAGGTGGTTCCACTTTTTGGTGCCACTTAGGAAATCAGAAACGCATTTCCGAAGTGCAAATCAAGAACGCATATGCGTTATTGATGGTATGTTCGGAATAACCCGAGCCCAAACAAAAGGCTAAGGTTCATAGAAAAGTATCGTGTATGCGATATATCACATATGCTTTTTCTAAATGTTGAATATCGCATATGCGATATATCGCATATGCGTTTTTGTAAATGATGATTCGACATCAAGGTCGTAGAAATTTTTTTAGGGGACGATTGTGAAAACCCTAGTTTATGACCACTATGTGGATCTTGATTCTCATAAATGGTTAGTTATTATCCATCATGTGGTGCTTATTATGAGATGATGTTTAGGACTCAATATCTCCTTGTTATATGTTGATTTTAACTAACATTTCTCCTTGTAACATGTGTTTATATTATGATTCAGATGATTATCCACTTAATTAAAAATTCCTTAATAGTAATGTTGAGCACTTATGTTATGATGACGGAATATACATATATCCATCTTGTAGTGGTTATTAGGATATTATGTTTAGGACTCAATATATCCTTGTTCTATGTTGATTTTAACTAACATTTCTCCTTGAAACACGTGTTTACATTATGATTGGAATGAGTATTCACTTAATTAAAAATTCCTTAATAGTAATGTTGAGCACTTACGTTATTATGATGTCATACACATATATCCATGATCATGTACTTTTCTATTATAAAAAAAATTTAGACCACGATGATTATAATGATTCGTAATGCATGTGTAATGGTATTATTGGAAAAGATAACCTCATGTAGGTTGAGACATTATGAAAAGGTTAGAAATTGCATCCAAGGGAAATAATTTCATGTCCAATTACAACAAACACCCAATTTTAGTTCCTAATAAGACTTGGGAAGTAAACAAACTTAAAAAAATGATTTCAAAAGTTAACTAGGATAAAATCCTAATTTAGGAAAACTACAAATTGTCTCTTGTCCACTTTGTAACAAATATATTTTTTCCCCGAAGCATATTTTATCCACATGTGTGATATGGTAGGGGAATGGGAAATGTCAATATGTTTTTTTAATTACGTGTCTTAGACAACAATTTAACCTTACAATTGTTTCAAATGCAACAGAATAAACTTCCTATAATATTTTAATCTGTTACCACAAAAAGTATTCTCTTGAATATTTTCGACAGTCATAGAAATAATCATTTCATGACTGATGTTACTAATAAGTGTTAATACTTCTTATTTGATCTCCAGGAACGTACCAATTCCAGCTGTATTTAATCCAGAAGTAAGATCATTATGATTGTGAACACTGCATATTTTGGCTATAATGCCTTTCTTTCATAGGTTTTTCTTGGTTGAATCTGTTATGCTTTTTCTTATGTTCATCAGCTTTACTTGAGAGGTAACAAATGTTTGATTGTTATAAGATATACAGAAAAGTGGTGAATCTTCAGGAAATGTTTACACGTCAAGAAATTGGGTGCTTAATAGATTTGGGTTTAAGATGGATCTATGTTGTTTTTAATATTTTTTTATGAGATCACATGATTTTTTTAATTACTTTTATTTTTAATACGTTATGAGCCAACAGTTATGAGCCGACATGGGAATGTCACACTTGACAACATCACCCCCATACTGGGTTGTAAGCACGTCGCTACTCTAGTGCAATAATTTGCATTCCTTAGAGAAATTTGGGATGCATATTGATTTCCCTATTTTCTTTTTTATTAATTTAGTTTATCTTTTACAAAATATAATGCCATGCATGACTTGGCATATCATGTTACTTATTTCCAAAATACACTTATTGTTATAGAGAACGTGAAGGCCCATTACCACAACAGAAACACAAGACTCCACACCCAACTAACTCAAGAAACCTTGGAGATCAAACAAAACATCATCTTTGATATCATGACTTATACACATCAATATGAAGGGTGTCTCGAGAAGGGTTAAAGGTTATGTTATACATTTTTCCCTCATTGATGTTGCAAGATGCTATGAACTTTTTCATGATCATGGTCCCTTGGTATTGATACATTTTTCATAGAGCATCTAGATGATCCCAAGCTCATCCATCTTATGGTACATGTCATGACTATCAATTGATAGTTAATATCCATATAATTAAACTATTGTATATTGATCTTAAAGTGATATTAATTGATAGTTAATATCCATATAATTAAACTACCTATATCCATCTTAAAGCGAATCTACTAAGCACTGAAAGGAATTAAATTTTTGGTGGTGTAATTTTTTATTGATTTTATTCCATGTCATGGAATATTTTCTTCCCATTAAATGATAAAAATGATTATAACTCAAAATTTTGACCTCTTTAAGTAGTTAATAGATCTAGGTTTAAGTTGAATCTATGCTAATTTTCACTCATGAGTGAATAGAGGAAGCAACAACATTTCCCCATACTTTATTGTAGAACACTTCAATACTTTGCCCTATGTGAAAGCAACATATACTTTGCTTTTAGCATTTCAACATAGATTTTAAAAATAATTCTTCATAATGAAGCAATCTCTTGTGAATAATAACCATAAATTTAGTATGAAGTTTATTACTATTATTACTATTATTATTTCATAATATACCAATAAATAAAAGTTAACAGGTTATAAAAATTATGTTGTAAATATTAAATTAATTAAATTAATTAAATTAAATTATTAAAATCAACATTAAAAATATTATTATAAATATAAATATTTATATATAATTTTTCTAAATAACCTTTATGTTTTTTAAATTACCCTTTGTTTACTGCATATCAATACAATATCATTATATAGGCCATTTTCTTCTTAAAAGAAATTGAAAGTGCAAATTGTTCAACCTAGGCTTTTCTCGCTCCCGTTAAAATAAAATAAGCCTCCAACACTTGGATTGTAAGCCTAAAATAAGCCTCAAAGTGCAAATTGTTCAACCTAGGCTTTTCACTCATGGAATTATGTAGGCTTAACTGCGAACAATGGGTTTTCTTACAGTGACAACGAGGAATTAATTAACAATATATTATTATTTAAAGAACCACGATAATAAAAGATGGAATATTGACACGTCACATTACACAGTTTGGGCATTATTCGATGTGAAAATATTATCATGAGCATCAGCATCTAGAATGGGGTTTTCTTAACTGCGAACAATGGGGTTTTCTTACAGTGACAACGAGGAATTAATTAACAATATATTATTATTTAAAGAACCACGATAATAAAAGATGGAATTAATTAACAATATATTATTTAAAGAACCACGATAATATTGACACGTCACATTACACAGTTTGGGCATTATCGACCGCCACTGCTCCTTCTAATCCTTGGTGGAAGTCGATGTGAATGTACACAATGTCACGCGTGCTGTGTCTGTGGACAGGCTGTGCAAGGATGACGGGAATGCTGTGGGGCTAAAGAGTATTTAGATCTCATTGTCAAGGAATCTCTAATGTAATAATAGATATCCTAGTCAGAACATTTTTTTCTAAGTATAGTTCAAGTCAGAATATGTCTCAAAGAAATTGCAATGTAGACATTCAAGTCACAATATGTTTCAAAGAAATTGAATGTAGACATTCAAGTCACAATATGACTCAACGAAATTTCAATAAACATCCAAGTCAGAACATATGTCAACTAAATTAAACTTTGTTAAATTATTACATCACTTATATATATATAATTTTCAATAGAAAGCGATGTCAGCTAAATTAAATGTCTCAACTAAATTAAACTTTGTTAAATTATTACATCACTTTCATATATATAATTTTCAATACAAAGCGATGTCAGCTAAATTAAATATGTCAACTAAATTAAACTTTGTTAAATTATTACATCACTTTTATATATATAATTTTCAATACAACCTGATAATTTTCACCTGATAAAGATATTATATAGCCATTCTTCCTAGCCTTTGTGAATTATTCGTGTGTAGTGATGTGTATACAGTGCTGGTGGTGGTCTGGCGTTTCTTCTCCCGTGTGTTTCTTCAATTTCAATTTCAGCACAGTGCTGGTGGTGGTCTGGGGTTTCTTCTCCCGTGTGTTCCTTCGATTTCAGTTTCAGCACAGTGCTGGTGGTGGTCTGGGGTTTCTTCTCCCGTGTGTTCCTTCAGTTTCAATTTCAATTTCAATTTCAGCAGAAATGGCTGCAAGAGGATGAGTCGATGCAGAGGCCATTATGATGTGTTTATGCCACTATTTGTCATAGAGCATTGAGTTGTTCGTTTATAGTTATGTGTCTACACTGGTGCTGGTGTTCTGGGGCTTCTTCTCCCGTCTGTTCCTTCAATTGCTGCAGGAGGAGGAGGAGATGCAGAGGCCACTATGACGTGTTTCTGAACTTCAGAGGGCTCGATGTGCGACGAGGGTTTGTGAGTCATCTGTACGATGCACTCACCAGCGCAAGCTTCAGTGTCTTCCTTGACAGCCACCAAATGAAGAGAGGGGACGATATCTCTGCAGCCTTACACCACGCAATACAGGTCAGCCACATTTTGATTCCCATATTTTCTCCAAGTTACGCGCAATCTGCATGGTGCTTAAAAGAAGCTTCGCATATCGCCAACCGACTTCTTGATGGGAAGGACGAGAAGGAGCCCGCCGCCATCGTGATTCCTCTATTTTACGATGTGAGCCCTTCGCAAGTTCGGCACCCAGATATTGAATTTAATGGCAGCCCTTTTGCTGAAGCATTCCAGGAGCATCAGAACGGTGGGAGATACAGCCCACAAGAAATTGATGAATGGAAGGCTGCCCTCTCTAAAATCTCTAGTCGTTCTGGCTGGTCACTTCAAGAAGACAGCAATGGGTTGGTAACTCATTTCTTATTTGTTTATATGCTGCTGCTTCTTCTTGTGTTAATTGTAATAAAACCCTAATTTATTCTCACATCCTCTGCAGATACGAGGCAGCGCTCGTTAAGCGCGTCGTCGAAGACGTTGGTAAACTTTGTAAGAGACGGATTTTAGCTTTTGACTTTGTCTCATTGGAAATCTCCCTTTCAACCTAAATATGGAGATTATGGTTCTTTTTCAAATGGATCTTTGTTGGTTTATAAATGATACCTGTTAGCTCTAAGATGTCATACTCTTTTTGGATAATTTCCAATTACTTGTAAAATATAACCCCTGCAACTTTGTGCAATATTTGAAGATGGATTTGCATATATTTCTCAGTTGTATTACAGATGCTTCTATCTTTCGTCATTATTGTTAGCAATTTTTTCAAGAAAGCACACCAGAAGTTACACATCTCTCCCCTCCTGTGTTGTATAATGCACCTCTTCTAGATTTCTCTTTTTATATATGACTTGTTTTAAGAATTTCTCTTTTTATGTATAAATAATTTATATATTTGATTATAAAAAAATTAAAAAACATTTTGAACAACTTATTTTAAGAATTTCTTTTTATATATATATATATAACTTATTTTAAGAATTTCTCTCTCTCTATATATAACTAAGTGAAAAATATATTTTTAAATTTTGAAAAAAAACATAAAATTCATAATTTATATATTTGATTATGGGTGAGTGCAAGGTAAACAAATTATCTTGCTTTGAGTAAATAAGATTAAATGTAGCAAATTGAATAACGTTTGCAAATATATAAGGTTTATGTATTGAAAGTTTTTATAACTATGTCAAGTTTCATTATTTCTAAAAGTCACTTTTTATTTTTTAGGCAAATGATAAGGTATATGTTTTTATGGGATACAAAAATTTGTAGGCATGTAGAGAACATATAGCACTAGTGCAACCTTATTTTTGGAAAATAAAATTAGTAAATTTTTTTTTTCTTTTTTTATAATTATCTAAGTGATCATTCCTCGAAAATGGTTAGTCTTTTGTGGGTGCAGCTTTTGAAGGTCTGAATAAAATAATCATGAGATGAGTTTTTTTATAGAATGTAGAGGTCATAGCACCATATAATAATTTCTTTTTAAAACGATTAAGAATTGAAAAAGTTATGGAAAAAAATAGTAACAACATGTTTTTTGAGTTTAGGTATTAGGACACAATAGAAATTTAAAAACAAAGAAAATATAATATTTTTTAATAAAAATTACATATTTAGAATCTGCAGAAAAAACGCTATTTATGTTTAAGATTTCGTCAAAGATGATTGTGTATAGCATACTGTAATGAGTGTGTAAACAAAGAAAAAAATAAGAGTAATTATTTATTAGATTGAAGTTTGTGGGTACATGAGCTCTAAGAATCGAGGAGGAAGGTGTTTACGATGTTTTTTGCAGGTGAGTGAGGTTTCGACACATGATGATGGAGGACGAAGGGGGGGTGTCTCTATCGCCCAACCCCCAGAAGCAGAGGAAACCATTTATGCTATGAAATGAGAACTCTTTCTTGTTTTTCTCTCTCCTAATTTTAGTAGCTATTTTTACCCTCATTTAAAAAAGAGTTGATAGCAGCATCAACCATTTTCATTATAAGGCATTTTTTTAGGCATTTGAATCATCTTTGTCGTAAAATATTATTACTTTCTATTTTCAAGTGTGTTTTTTAGACATTTAACAAAATAGCATACATTTAGAAGCAAATTATATTGAAAAACATATACATTTTGCAATTTTTTCTTTAAAATAAGACATTATTATAGGAAAAATAAGACTTTTTTATTGACAAAATTCTCAGAAATTCTAGAAAATAAATACATTTACAACCATTTTCAACGGATTTTCATAGAATTTTTGTATAAAAATGATACTATTTCATACTCTATTCCAAAATGTTATGGTTCACATAAATTCACGAAAAAATATACCATATATTTGTAAATAACATATTAAAAACAATATATATATAGAAATTTTATTTCTAATATAAAGTCTAAAAGTCAAAAAAATACTAATATATCTTATCAAAAAGTTGTCAAATTTAACATTTTCTTTAAAAAAATAAAACCACCTTAATCCCCCCTTAAATCCTCCTTGACCTCTACCTCCCTCGCCCTCCACCTTCCTCCCCCTCTGCCTCCCCCTTTCACCTCCTCCGTCTATCACATCAAGGGGAATGTCGCTCACTTGGGCGCCAAAGGGCCACCCCTCACTAGCAGTGTGATTCTCAGAATCATTGACTTTGGTGTGAATCTCATGTATATATAGTCATTATATATATTTCATTATCCTTCCATAAAAACTATTTACACTTTGCACAATCCATTTAAAAAACACAATGGATATATAAAATTTTGACCCATATATAACATCATGAATATTTGAACACTACACCCCATAATTTTTAAAATAGATCCCTTTTTAAAATGAATATATGCTAATTATAATCCAATTATGGCCCACTCAAACTATAAAGCCAATTATTTCCAAACCAAATATATATCTTGAGTGGTTGTAGCCCTTAGATAATGGTTAGTAGGTTTCCATAGATGCAGTGAGTCCACAATATCAATTGCTAAAACTGCAACAATTAATCCAAAAAAAAGGAAAATATAATTAAAGTTGCCCTTAGTTCACAATATCAATTCCCAATGGTGAGAGTGGACATGCTAAGCCGAGGATACATAGGTTTTAGCAGGGTGATGAGGGTACACATTGGGTTTGAGTACTGCTCTATGAAAAGCAAGATTGTGGATTAATGGGGTAACTGACATGATGAGGGGTAACCGGCGATGTGTTTACCTGGTTAATGTCCTCGACCTACGGGTGGTTCCTATGGTGGTATTTATTGTTATAGTGATGCTCGTGTGTTTCCTGTTGGAATGTAGCTGCTATCTTGTAAGTGTGTAGTAGGTTGTAGTGTTCCTGTATGTGTAGTGATATAAAAAGGCTATAAGTGTAAAGAGTCAAAATAAATTTGGCATAACATAATTTAATAATCTCTTTCTTCTCCTTTTTCTTTTTACTTTCGAACCAGAGCAACCCTATACGAATGGATGGAACAGGAAAGTAAACAAACCACTAGTTGGTCCCGGCTCTTTATGACTCACAGACTTAGCTAGAGATTGAACAAGATGTTTCCAAATCATAAATATTATGCTTTTAATCCAGGAATGATGAACAGATGGAATTCAATTGCTAATTATGGCTCCATTCAGCCTTGAGTATGTATATTTTGGGAATTCAATCTAAAATTAAGAGTGGTATAGCACCTGGCAGGAGTCACCTTACTTCACCCTTTTAATGGATTGGCCCGGAATAAAAACAAAAATGAATTGCCTTTTTTACTGAAAAATATTGTCTGCAATTTACAGTTAATACACCAAACAAGAGAGAATATAATTATTAATAACTTATGACTATAATTATTAATAACTAAAGATCGACCATAAAAAAAGAGAAGCGTGTTACCATATAATTATTAATAACTAAACGTCGAATCATAAGAAAAGAGAAGCGTGTTACCATATAATTATTAATAACTACTGACTATAATTATTAATAACTAAACATTGATCATAAGAAAAAAGAAGTGTTTTACCAGATGAATTGTCTAATGTGAGTGTAACTGCAGACTCATCTTTGGAAACATTTTGGTGTTTCCCACCCCACAGATTAGCATAGTTTTCTGAAAACTTTAGAGTCTTGAAGTAATATTTCATCACTGGAACACCAGGTAAAGAAGGTATAGCATGGTTTTTGTCTGTTGAAGCCAAAACCTTCAGGGAAATTACTGGACTACGAAGCATTAGAACAAACATAAAGAAGGACAATAAAATTCCTTTCAAACCATTGTAATCGGTAAGGAATATTGAGAGTTGGACAACCATCATATACAAAATATGAAATTGAAAAAATCGTTGGTGGTTTCTTCTGAAAATAGATAAAATTTGTAGCACAACTACTACAACTACTCCACTGAGATGAGCGAGCACATCAAGCATTTGTTCAGCACTATTGGCGTGTACAAACAACACTAAATTTTAGCTCCTGTGTTACAATATAACATAGGATATCATTTAAACTATAACACAGGATAATGATAGTGAAGCTTCACTCCACCCTTTGCCTCCCCCTTCCACTTCCTTCGTTGTTGCAATAAGGGAGCGCCGCTCCTTGGGAGCCAGTGAGCTGCCCTTTACTGGTGGCGCGATTCTGAGAATCACGCCGCCAGTAAAAGGCAGCTCGTTGGCTCCCAAGGAGCGG
>LPNX010069792.1:3892-78847 GCA_001517045.1 Pseudotsuga menziesii
TCGGAAAAGGAAAGGAAGCAGCTTGGAGCTCGGAGCCACCGACACCGGACCAGCGCAACGGACTCCACCAACCTCTTCATCAGAGGTAACATAAATAAAATACCATTATACATTTCCTTACTGTTTTGCTTTACGTTATTTACTTTTCCTGCTTTAGTTTAGTTCATTTTTATTTACATTATCGAACTGCTACTAAGGAATCCAGATTCCTTAGTAGGTGCTCATTAGCACAAGCTAGGGTGAAAACCCTAGCTACAAGGATGCACCAACAAGCTTAGGTTTTAGGATCTTGGAATAGTTCATTGTAAGTCAATTCTCCAAGATCACTAAACAACAACATCTAGGTGTCTGTCCAGGGAGTGTGTGAAATCCTTGATATAACCATCATTCTTAGGATCCTCCTCTCAAACGGGAGTTAAGCACGAGGCAGTGTGAGCGGTTATCTATTGGGATGACCCCTAGTTATAACTGAGTAGCACCGGAGATATTTCCAGGACTGTATTCGTATCTGGGGGCCCTTTTGAGAGTTTCGGGCTTTGCTACCCTGCCCATACGGTCAATCCCTCCTGCGACTGTCCGCCCGAGCATTGATTATATTGAGGTGACCTTCGTGACCTTACCTAGGATATTGAGGGGGTATGTGTAGAGGTTATTCTGTAGGTGTCCCGGCCAGGTCGGGGTCGGACAGTGCAGTCACTTTACGCGTTGAAGTTGAGGGCCACAATAATTGGTTACGTACCTCCACTTGTAGTGTATGGGAGTTTCAGGCCTCTCCTAGGTGAGACATACCTGCTGCATTCAAGAGCTCACATATCCTCCCCTTGGTTTGCTTGTATTTTGGCTGTAGATTTTCTTAGGAGTGTGCTCTTTGTGCGCTAGTTGGCCTTTGGGATCACGGTTATTTGAGTATATTTATGCTCTCTTGAGTTTGGGTCCTTTTATTTTCGGCATGCCTAGTATCTTATCACCCGTCCTTGGTCCTAGTATGGACCCTAGTGTTAGACTTGGGGGCATCACAACCCCTTACCCTGCTCATAGATTTGAAGTAGTCACATTCTTCCCTCTACTCCATTTGTGGAGGATGTTGACTCCCTTCACTCGGTCTTTACATTGGTGGTCACCCTCATGGGGATGGTAGTGGATGCATGAACGTTGGGTCTACACCTTATATTCCTTTTTATGTCCCATTGTTCACTGCATTGTTTCCTTTGGGTGTTGTTGTCATGATCAATCCTCCCTATATCCTATAGTTTGGATTCTTTATTGACTATTTAGTGTTTGTGGACTAATATGGTTGTCGTGTAGAGTCCAGTTTTTGTACACTCTCTCCAAGATTTCAACCCATTCGTGCCTATCATAGGTATTATGTCTGAATTGGCATATAGGTTAGGATATCACATGTGCTTGCACTTATGCATTGCCTTATGATCGTTCCATATTAACCTTAGGTACGAACCCATTCCATGGTATCACGAAACCTTCATGATGCTGTTAGAAGTGGTACTATGTGAACGGTATATATTTCCTTTACATGGGTTCCCTAGTTAGCTCCCCTTTGCATTTGGTGCCCATGCTGTGAGTCCTCTCTTGGGTCTGGGAGTCCGTTGTATAGTACTGCCATGACATTTCGCAAGAGCGTCATACTCCTATTGATATTATGTTGGGCTGTTTCCCTCAAGACTCCCCTTACGTCAAGTTGTGAATGCATTATCATGAGCTTTTCCTGCCTTATTAAGCTTTATGCCAGCTCCCCTGACATTGCGTTTCAGACATATAGCCCGAGCTTGTCTCATGTCTAGCCATGCAGAGCCATTTTTTCCTTCACAGCTTGATTCCCTTTTTACCGGGAGGGGATTTTCCCCCGAGTGTCGATATCCTACACATGTATCCTTGCATTGAGCAAAGGTATGTTCCACTGCTTGGAACTAGTTTGTTTGCCTTGATGACACTCGTCTCCTCCTAGTTTGTAACTATACAGCTAGTTTATTCTTTTTTCAATCTTTTCAAATAACTAAAAAAGTCCAAAAAAATCAAAAAACCAAAAAGCTGGACAAGGAAATATGTTATTTTTGGTAGCTGTCAAGTCGTGTCACCTTCGAACAGAGCACTGTATATCACATCCATTGGTTGGGTTATAGTTTGACTTAGGAGCTGTACTCGTTTATCTGAGTTTATCTCCACTAACTGGTTAAGCTTCCAGTCCCTATGGAGCCTCTGTTGATGCCTCCTGTGTCACAGAGATGTCCCAATTTTTATATCGAGTCTATGCTGCCTTCATTTAATCACCATGCACTATTATGCTCTTATTTGAAGGAAGTTGAATCCTATGTCGGCCATTCCTCAGTTATCTTGACTTTGCATGTCGGCCATTCCCTGTACAGTTACTGGTTCGTGCACCTTATGAGCGATTCCTTCCACATTAGACAGCTTTGCTGAGTACCTCTTGTTGGATGATGGGGGATGCCTTAATGCCCTCCTTCCAGTGGATTTCATCCCATCGAATTCAGATCATTTATTTTGGGATTGGAATCTAGAGTCCTTTTGAGTGCCTTGAGACTTGTAATCATCAGTGGCAGGTTCTCTCACCATCGACAGTTTCTTGGGAATACATCAATGTCCCCTGATCGATGGATTCTCTCAAGTGTTCGACCTCAACACATCTATTCACACTTGTTGGTTTGCACTCTAGTACCTTGATTCCCATTTTCATTATCGGTGGGTAATCTCTCGTCTATTAACGGTATACATCAATGTCCAATAATCAGACGATGGACTACTATGTTATACTTTGACACCTCTATTCGCATAGTAGGACATGTACTCAGAGCAGTTTGTGTAGAAGACCTTCCAGACTAGTGGCATCTCTTATATGCTACCTCCTTGATCGTGCCAGTATTCATGAGATTTCAGCTCTCATGACTTCATTCCAGTGTATGTCAGATATGTCCAGCCACTATGGAGATCTTGATCTATTGTATATCTTCAGCCATTTTGGAGATCATGGTCCTTTGTATATCTTCATCATGGATATTCTGATCTATGTATATTGTACGTGGCGATGACCACATATGTGATATCATGTATTATGCCTATTCATGGCCATTGTACTCTTATGTATCTGGGACTACTATATGTACTTGCAGTTATATGCAGATTTGTATCATTGTACTATGCTGATTGGGTGGCTGGTCTTCCATTTGGGATCCTTCATCACTCCACTTCTGGGATGGACTTATAATGTATTTCGGCCATCGTATGACCCCTCTGACCTCACACATTAGGGGGCATCTATTATAGCAGATTTCACCACTCCAGGTGAATGACACTTTGTATGGCCTTCCCTTGCCCCGCTGCAAACTCTTTAGACCCCATGGAATATCTTTTATCCTTTGATGTTTCCTTGATCATCCCTAAAACTATATGAAAAATGATATACACGGCTTTTTACCTGATAACCACATACATACGCGGGTTTGACCCATATAACTGCATACATCGGGATGTGTGCATAATCCAAATCCTTTTGGAGTTTTCCTTGACATGGATCTGACTCATTCGACTCCTGGCCTTCCATATGCCTTGAGATCACTCAGATTCGACCCTTCATTATCCCTTGTGAATCTATATAAGGAACCCCTTGGTACATTGGCGGCATATAGAGAGATTGAGAGCAATGAAACTATAGTCCATTGTTGCCAAAATTTGTACTTGAGTCTACATCCCTTTGTCCCTTGGAGCATTGTTGTGTTCTTCCCAAGCTTGCCCTTTTCTAGTGAGCTTGCTATCATGAGATGGAGGATTGAGGTGGTGGAGGCCCAAGTGGGGGATTCAGTTTCTCCGGTTCGTAGACGTGCCGTCAGAGGTTGTATCTATCTTGTAATCTCTGATTTATATTAATAAGAACTATCTTTTCCTATCCAATGATGTGTATTTGATTAAATATTGTATCCATTGGAATATGTCAAATGCTTTTACATTATTGATTATATATGCTAGAATAGATCTAACACCATGATATATAGTATGCTTGTATTGTTTACTTGTTGTTGAGGAAGTATTATATCAATTCAAGCTGAAGATTGGAAAGCTCAACGGGGATCTACTTCAACTGTATGGAATAAGGTATGATGTCTGATCCTTTAGTGTTAGACATTTTATTTCTATTGCATATTGGGAAAGATTGATTTTTGGAGTCAAAGCTGTCTGTTGTGGTACCCCAAGCCATAGGAATTTCTCTCTGTAACAGACATGAGAAATTTTTATGGAAAGGATCCAATCATGTGAATTTTTCAAATGGATCAATTATTTGATCTACACCAAGTTACCACTTGGAAAATGGTAACTATTGCATCCTTATAGTTAGAACCTGATCAATTTTAATGGTACCAATGTCTTTGTGACTGTAAAAAGGACTCTATTAGCTCTTGTTCTATATTCAAAAAATAAAAGATTGCACATTATGGGGATATAAATAGAAAAAAATTATTTATCTAGTTGGTAAATCTCAAGAAAAAGGGTCTAGTTACAGAGCACATCAAGAAATTTCAATAGCTAAGTATCAAAGTGAAGAATATTTCAAAACATAAATTGTTAGATCTCTTTATTGGAACCTTGAAAGATAACATTCAAAATGAGGTGTGCCTCTTTGAACCATTGTTCCTATAAAAGGATTTCATGATGGAAAGGAAGGTTGAAAGTAAAAATATGACAATGACTAGTAGAAATGCCTTCTCCAACACATATAGAGAAAATAATGCTCATTCTTATAAACCACCACAAAGGTTGATACCCCAAAAACTACATGACAGAAGAGAAAAAGTATTATGATTTAATTGTGATATAAAGTATAGTAAGGGACATAAGTGCAGTGAGAATAAATTATTCTACATAGATTGTGAACAGGACGAACAAAAAGAAGAGGAAGCATCTCAAAAAGAGGCAAATTCAGAAGAAATAGAAGAGTCTACTTCGAAAGAAATTACTCTCACCATATATTTTCATGAATTGGTTTGAATTATCACTCCCTAAACTCTCGAGATCTAAGGATACATAAAAAAGAAGAAGGTAACATTGTTGATTGATTTCGGTAGCACCATAGTTTCGAGCAATGATTCTAGATGGATGAACTATAAATTTCTCAGGGAAATTCCTTAATATCAATCTGGATATGAGGGAATATGTATTGAAGAGTGTAATTATTTCTACCCCAATGGGTTGTTTTGATGTTCTCTTAGGTGTCCAATGGTTACAATCATTGGGAACAATGGCTTTTAATTTTAAAAAACTTTTCATGAAATTTCATGGGAAGGAAAATAATATGAGTTAAATAGTATAACATGACAACCAAGAAAGGAGATAAGCTCTAATGGTATGACAAAGTTGTTGAAAATGGGACATCAAGGTGTAGTTTCACAATTATTCTCATTATATTTTCAAACCCTAAAGTTCCCTATCTCCCCATATATCCAAAGTAACATTAATAAGCATTCCAATATATTTGAAAATTTTCCCAAAGGTCTTCCACCTATCCAAGACTTTGATCATTGTATCCACTTAATTCAAGGAAGTGTTCCTCCTAACATCATACCTTATCAATATCCCTATAGTCAGAAGAGTGAAATTGAGCATATGGTTGCAGAAATGTTAGAGGTTGTCATAATTAGGCCTAGCCAAATTTCTTGCTCTACACCAGTGGTAATGGTACCCAAATTAGATGGATCATGGAATATGTTTCCTGATTATAGAGAGCTCAACAAGATCACCTTTAAATATAAGTTTCCCATTCCTATCATTGATGAATTGATAGACAAATTACATGGAGTGATTGCCTTCACAAATATGGATCTTTGTTCTGGGTATCATCATATTTGATGAAGGATGAAGACATCCCCAAAATAGCATTCAGAACTCATGGAGGTCACTATGAATTTTTTGTCATGTCAATTTGTCTTACAAATGCGCCTTCCACATTTCAAGGTTTGATGAATTCTATTTTCAATCCTTTCCTTAGGAAATTTGTGCTGGTATTCTTTGATGATATACTAATATAGGGAAATTCTTGGGAAGAACATTTCAACATGTTGACAAGGTACTACAACTACTAAAGGAGAAAGAACTATATGCAAAACCCTCAAAATATTTCTTTGGTATAAAGGAGGTAGAGTATTAGGGTCATATTGTATCTCGTGAAGGTGTCAATGTAGACCTTAACAAAATTAAAGCCATGATGGATTGGAGGATTCCCAAAACTATGAAGAATATTCGAGCATTCTTATGTCTAATAGGGTACTATCACAAATTTTTTTAGAAATATGGAAGAATATCAGCTCCTCTAACAATGTTACTAAAGAAAGATGCATTTTCTTGGACTCCATAGGAAACTCAAGATTTTCAACAACTCAAATAGGCAATGTTTCAACCTCATGTTTTAGCGACACCAAACTTCACAAAAACCTTTACTGTGGAATGTGATGCTTCAGGAAATGGAATTGGAGTTGTGCTAATGCAAGAAGGACACACTCTTTCCTTCACAAGTCATCCAATAAAGGGAAATAACTTTAAAAATCCCATTTATGATAAGTAAATGTTGGAAATAATACATGCCTTAAAGAAATGGCACCCCTACCTTATAGGGATACATGTCAAGGTTAAAACAGATCATGATAGCCTTAAATACTTCTTATAACAAAGGCTATATTCAAAAGAGAAACAAAAATGGGTGACAAAGATGTTGGGATATGACTTTGAAATCATCTACAAAAAGGGGAAGCAAAATATTGTAGTAGATGCACTCTCTAGGAAAGATAAGGATGTTGAATCATTACTCTATGCTATATCTATCATCCAACTAGATTGGATATCCAAAGCAATGGATGAATGAAAAAATGACGAATAAATGTGGGCATTCATTCAAAAGTTGCAGCAGGATTCCACTATCTCTAATACATGTAGGTGGAAATATTACTTGCTATGGTACAAGGATTGTTTATACCTTGGCAAGAGTTCCCAACTCAAGAAAAAGGTACTTTTTGAATTCCACTCCTCACTAATAGGAGGGAACTCATGTTGCTTAAAAACCTACCACTAGGTAAAGAAATATGTTTTGGGGGATGGTCTTAAAACTTATGTTCAAAAAATTGTGACAAAATATTTAGTTTTCCAACAAAATAAAGTGGAGTCAATTAAGACCCTCGGTATCCTACAATCACTTTCCATTCCAAGACAAAGGTGGATAGAGGTCTCAATGTATTTTATCATAGGTTTACCAAAGTATGAAGGAAAGAGTGTCATCATGGTGGTTGTTAATTGACTTACTAAATATGCACATTTTTTGCACTATCTTACCCCTTCAAAGCAAGAACAGTATCCAATTATTTTATGGATACAGTCCAAAATATACATGGTACTCCAAATATTATAGTGAGTGAAAGGGATCCCATTTTCAGTAGAAATTTTTGGACCGAATTATTTTCTTGTTTGGGTACTCAACTAGCTCATAGCTCATCTTATCATCCTCAATATGATTGACAAATAGAGATCGTAATTTTTTTTTGGAAGGGTACCTTTAATGTTTTGTAGCTAATAAACAAACACAATGGGTTAAGTGGTTACCCTTGGTAGAATGGTGGTTTAACACTTCCTTCCATACATCTGCAAAAATGACCCCATTTATGGCACTTTATGGCTATCATTTACCATCCATCACATATTCAGAGACTCCTCTAAGTTTCAAGTAGTGGAAGACCACATGAAGCATCAACAAAAAGTTCTTCAACTCTTAAAGGACAACCTATATATAGCACAAAATAAAAAACAAGAAGATCAACATCGCAGTGAAGAAATATTTATTGTGGGGGATTGGATATTTTTGAGACTCCAACCATACAAATAGATGTCCCTGAATAAAACCAATAAGGATAATAAATTATCACCTAAATACTATGGTCCCTACAAGGTGTTACAAAATATTGGTAGTATGGCCTACAAATTGGAACTACTTGCATCATCACAATTCCATCTATTTTTCCATGTTTCCTATTTAAAGAAGGTAATCGATGAAAATATACCAATTCAAACGATATTACGAAAACTTGATCAGGAAGGAAAAATCATTTGGAGCCTGAAGAAATCACTGAAATATGAAGTAAACAACT
This sequence comes from Pseudotsuga menziesii, assembly GCA_001517045.1. NCBI lineage: Eukaryota > Viridiplantae > Streptophyta > Pinopsida > Pinales > Pinaceae > Pseudotsuga > Pseudotsuga menziesii. The sequence goes on from LPNX010069792.1 coordinate 12,046, forward strand.
TCGAAATCGATCAATTCCAGAATATCTCATTAAATGGAAGAACCTACCCATGGAATATTCAACATGGGAAGATAATTCCTTTATACAGAAGCATCCAGAACTAATTTAGCATTTGAGAGCAACACTTTTTGAAGTAAGCCCTTAATGATGAGACATTACCCCATATACTGTGGTGAATTACCCCCTATATTGTGGTGCATTACATATTATTTATGTCATATTAGGTCTATTAGTGGTTCTATTAGTTGTTATTGTACACATTTGTCTCCTATATATAGGAAGAATCTATTCTCATTTTATTCATCATTGTATCTTATCTTGTCTTGTTTACTCAGTACATTGTGTAAGGAGATTCCCCACTCGAAGAGGATTGATATTTGTCTCTGTTATTCATTGTTAAAGCATGGATTACTCTCTTATTGTCTATTTCTAGTACTTTTTTGCATAACAATCATATTCATTAAATGTGCTCCTTGGAAATGACACCATTTCTCATGTTAGTTCCTAGAGTTTTCCTAGGTTGAAGGTAGAATAATCTCAGGCATGATAGCTCTCAAACTTTAACATGGTTAGAGCTAAATCAAAGTGTGAATGGATGTTTGAGTCATTATTTATAATGCTTAGGTTCTTTAATAGTATATTTTGGATAAAATGGTAAATCCAGAGGCAATTTAATAGATAAATTCTGATGGAGCCAGACATAATCATAGGAAAATGATTATGAATGAACTATGTTAGATTTTTATCATTCAATCTAGCATTATGATATTATGATCTTTAACTGAGAGAATAACATGCACAGCAATAAAACACAAGAGACAAGAGACACAAAGAATTTTCCTTGGGGAAACCATAAAGGAGAAAACCCTGCAACTTCTTCAGAGATAGAATCAACACCAAAAGTAAAACCTGAAAACATAAAGATGATCTCCCGATAGAAGTATTCTCTCTCTTGTCCCAACAAATTCTCTCTCACTCATGTGCCCCAGTGAGTGAGTGAGTGTGTGATAAATAGAGAGACTCACTCTCTATTTATATTCTTTCATTCACTTGATGTCCACTTCAACATGTCGTCCCCACTTAACAATTACTTACTAGGGATGACATCTATAGGAGAGTCTAATAACCCTAGTCCCCCACAACTTGTGGGGAATTTTCCCCTCCAATCAACAAGGAGGGTTAAACTTAACACAATGTTGGGGACTATTGCCCCGACTTACAATGACTCACCTACAGTCAACTTCTCTAGGATAGTATAATAAACCTAAGGCCCCACAACTATGGGGACTTTAACCCTTGATCAATAAGAGGGTTACCCACAATGACTTTACATGACTTGTTTACATTATTGAATCTCCCGATCAGAACATCGGGGCATGACATGACTCAATTACATTATAGATACTTCCTAAAATAAACATCGTGGTACAATACATAAGATATACAAGTGAATACATTCTGAAGTTACAATTACATCAACACACCCTCTTAAGTAGGAAGGTATTCTCTCAACACAATTTATCAACACAAGTCTTCTTCTTTGTATCATCTGGATCATCATCAAGTCATCTTCATCTTCAAGTCATCTTCATCTTCAAGTCATCTTCATTGTTAAGTCATATTCATAAAGTCTAGATCATCACTTGATCTAGAGCATCACTGGATCATCACTCGATCTAGATCATCACTACTGGATCATCATCACTGGATTTGGATCATCACTGTATCTGGATCATCACTGTTGGATCATCATCACTGGTGCTATCTCTTGATTCTTCTCGTCAAGAGAAGTTCTACGGAGCCAGCCCTTTTTCATGTTGGTTGTAGGACTAGCCTCCTTGTAGTTCTTCTTTAGCGCTTATATATGACCCTAAGTCATAATGGCCACCACTCACATTTGAACATGAGAAGAACACATCCAACACCATGTCAGAAAGGAACAACACTTACATTCACCAGCATGATAGTACACGACTACTATCATCTGTGAAAAGGCATAGCACTCAAATCCACCAGCATGATAGGACACAACTACTATCATCTATGAATTGGCACAGCACTCACATCTAACGTTAACTTGTCAGAAAGGCACAACACTTACATCTAACCTTGACTCGTCAAAAAGGCACATCACTTACATTCACCAGCATGATAGGACACAACTACTATCATATGTGAAAAGGCATAGCACTCACATGTGACCTTGACTCATCAGAAATGAACAACACTTTCATCTAACCTTGACTCATCATAAAGGCACTCAGTCCCAGACTAAGGGTTCCTGGTAACTGACCAGGTTCCTCCATTCAGAGAATGGAAATATCCCTTATATCTAATCATGTAGGAACCAACCCTACAATCACATCATAATGGCTCAACACTCACATATGACATGGAAAAAACCAATCCTCTCACCATGACAGAATGGAAACAACCCTTATATCTGATCAAGTGGGAAAATATCCCTCAATCACATCAGAATGACCCTGCACTTATATCTGATCATGTGAGACTACATCCCATAGTCATATCAAAATGGCCCTTAGTCCTAGACTGAGTATTCCTGGTAACTGACCAAGTACCTCCATTCGGAGAATGGAAATCAACGCTTATATCCGATCATGTGACAAGTTTCCTCAGAATGGCTTAGCACTCACATCTTACATGGAAGGAACCAATCCTCCCACCATGAAAGAATGGCTCAGCCCTTACATCAGACCATGGAAGGAACCAATCCTCTTACCATGCCAGAATGGCTCTCAGCTCTAGGCTGAGTATTCCTAGTAATTGACCAGGTTCCTCCATTCAGAGAATGAAATTTACCACTTATATCTAATCATGTAGGAACCAATCCCTACAGTCACCTTAGAATAGCTCAGCACTTATATCTAACATGTGAGGAACCAATCCTCTCATCATGATAGAATGGCTCAGCCCTTACATCTAACCATGGAAGGAACCAATCCTCTCAGCATGTCAGAATGGCTCATGGGCTCATCACTTCCCCTTGGAGGGAAATTCTATCTAGAGAACACCAAGCTTCTCCCTAAAGTACTCAAACTTCACTCTAGCCAATGGCTTAGTCAACACATCAGCTATCTGTTCATCCGTCACAACATACTAGAGATTCACTACTCCTCTCTACACCATATCCCTGATATAGTGATATTTGATCTCGATATCCTTCAACTTTTCATGGAACACCGGGCTCTCCGATAACTTCACACAACTCTAGTTGTCGCAATATATACAAGTAGCATCTAACTAGAGATCAAATAACTTAGCTAGTAGCTTCCTTATCCATACTACCTCACAACTAGCTAAACAAGTTGCGACATACTTAGAACTTCAGTTGTACTCAATTCCACGTAAGACTATTTCCCGCTAAACCAAGAGATCACACCTGATCCCATACTAAAGCAACATCCTGAAGTGATATTCCTATCAATGGTACTACCTTCCCAATCTGAATCAACATAACCCTCCAGGTTAATCTTCTGATTTGCGTCATACTTGAGCCCATAATCAACTGTACCCCTTAGGTACCTCAGAATATGCTTTGTAGGAATGAAGTGAACATGTCTCGGATCTGTCAGGAATTGGCTCAAGTTGTTCACAACAAATAAAATATTGGGTCTCTTGTTCATTAGGTACATCAAGGACCCAATCATCTGACGATAAATCGTACCATCAATCGCTTCTGATGAAGCATCATACTCCCTCTGTCTTTTGTACTCTATGCACTCTTTTCATGAGAAGCCTCATGCAACAAATCTTTCCTTGTATCCCACGATGTTTCCATCTACTACATGATAGAAATACAAACTTCCCTTCATGTATCAATACTACATTGTAGACATAATTCTTCTTAAATTGGTCTTCCCTTTCTTCTTGTTTACTTCTTCATAGCTGGAAGGTTCTGCATCAATGATGTCACTGCATTTGTCATATTATTCTTTATCTGTGGTCACTTGTACTTCAGAACAAGTCTCATCCTTCTTTTCTTGTAGGTGATTATGTATGCGATCTTTCCTACAAGTCAAATGCATTAGTTATATGGTTAGAAACATTTCATAAGGAATATTCATAATGGAAAATTATTATGCATAAATATATGATCATGCAACTATTTTAGCCAATACAACATTCATCCATATCTCATGAAAACGTTTCTAGATGCCTTCCATCTCCACCAGGACAACATTGATATTGTGCACTAATCCAATATGTTAGCAAAGAGGTTTCATTCTAGATAAGTAGCAATGGAGAGTTGTATAGCACCATGAGATACCTACCCATCGCATGCATATTAGTAGTATATTGTCATTAATGAAAACATTCTATCATGCATAATACATCAACTGAATATAACCAAATGCATAACAAAACAATATCATGAAATGACAATTGAATACTTATCTTTATTTGTTTCGTGGGTAGACTCCCTCTTGATCCTTCAGCTTCATTATCTTCTTCATTCATCATTTCTTATCCAAATTCTAAGATGGATAAGAGGTTCTTCAAGAATTGAGTTCTTCATATTCCTCATCGCTTGAGGTATCTTCTTTGGATCATGACAGCTTGATCTTCAGTTTCTCCCATCTTCTCTTTTCTTATTATGAGTCGAGATTCTTTTCTTGTGTGCACTCTTCCTAGAGTCTACTGAAGGTAATCACTTCCTTTCAGCACACATTCCTTGAATGAATGAACCCAATGATAGTGGGAGGCCATTCAAGGTGGCTACCACCACTTCTGCATTCTCCACTTCTTCTTCTACTACTACAAGTTGTTCTTTGATTTGAGAGACCCTCGTAAAGTATGACAGTATAGTCTCTGCATTCTGGATCTTCACATTCTTCAATTGTTTTCTCAATGTAATATTCTGATTTATGTTCTTCCCTTCAAATAGCTTGGTCAAGGAATCAAACATCTCTTTCGGTGTCTTTATATAATACACTTGTCATATAAGGTGATCCGTGATTGAATCTGCAATGATCTTCTTGGCCTTGACTAAGTTTGTCTGGTGTAAGGCTTTTAGCCTCATCTCCCTTTGGAACTGGAACCTCTCTACTCATGTAGGTGTCCAATTCATTTTCTTCAGAGATATCATATACTTCTATGCTTGGAATTTGTCAAATTTACCAAGCTTATCTTCAAGATGATGTGATAGATCACTTTGAAATGAGAACCTCAAATGAAAATAGCAAAATATTATATCTTACCGATTTGAGGTGTCCGTCCTGGTTCCGGAGTTGGCTGATATAGGGTTTGTCAAAGAAACCCTAATTTTCAAAACTTGGAATATTTCAGATCTGTTTGGATAGAAATATATACCTTTTCAAGGTGAGCTATCCAATGTACTAATTTTCTGAAAACAGTGGAGGGAAGCTCCCGGAACAAGAAGCCCTAGTTTTCCAATTTCTCCCGCAGAAATGCCTGATACTGTTTCTATGGTATCTCCAAAATTACTACTTCTCTATGTCTGAAACTTCATACTAAGGTATCCTCACCTCTTCATGTTTCCACACCATAGGATTCATCAAAATTGGTTTCACCAGTTGGGACTTATGATCATTTTCCCAAGGTGACCTATTACAGGACTGTTCAGAATAGTGAAGTTATACAGACTTCCACATGTCACTGTTTCTTCTTCTGGGTCTAAAAATTGGACCATCGAATGTAAATTCCATTCCATTTCTATAAATTCTTCATAAATTTCATTTGGACCTTTTCAGCTGGAGATATAGCAATTATCCCCAGGTGTCCCTTTTAGGGATGAATCCTGGAAGAGGTTGGAACCCTAACTTGGAGGGATCGTGTCTCCTAGGATATGGTGAATCAGAGGCTATATTTTGGACACAGTGTAAATAAGAATTTTATCTTTTTCATGTAGATGTTTCAGCGCTTGAGCATTCTCCAATACCGATATATAGTGAATGTACCAAAACTTATCCATTTTAGTATTTAGGGTTTTTCCAACTTAGGGTCAAACTAGGGTTTGAATTTCCCGTATTTTTACCCAACCAAAAATATCGACATAGGTATCTAAAATTCGATTTTGATGAGGAGAAAAATCCTATGCTAGGCTCACTCAAAAATTCCTCTCCTATAAGAAGCCTAATTTCCTGCACCAAAAACTGAAAATGCTCGGAATCGAATTCTGCTTCGATAGAAAGATGCGTTGTTCAATGGAGAGTCAGCCTAGCATACGTTTGCTGATGGATTGTGGAGGGAGACCAAAAAATTAAGAAGCCATAGCTTCTATAGCTACACAATGTATTCTTCTCAGGTTAGCTCTGATACCATGTTATATTTTTATCATTCAAGCTAGCATTATGATCTTAGGATCTTTAACTGAGAGAATAACATGCACAGCAATAAAACACAAGAGACAAGAGACACAAATAATTTTCCTTGAGGAAACCATAAAGGAGAAAATATTGCAACTTCCTCAAAGATAGAATCAGCACCAAAAGTAAAACCCAAAAACATAAAGATGATCTCCCGACAGCAGTAGTCTCTCTCTTGTCCCAACAACTTCTCTCTCACTCATGCGCCCCAGTGAGTGAGTGTGTGTGTGATAAATTGAGAGACTCACTCTCTATTTATATTCTTTCATTCACTTTATTTCCACTTCAACATGTTGGCCCCACTTAACAATTACTTACTAGGGCCAACATCTCTAGGAGAGTCTAATAACCCTAGTGCCCCACAACTTGTGGGGACTTTGCCCCTCCGATCAACAAGGAGGGTTAACCTTAACACAATGGTGGAAACTATTTCCCCAACTTACAATGACTCACCTAGGGTCAAATTCTCTAGGATAGTCTAATAACCCTAGGGCCCCACAACTATGGGGAATTTAACCCTTGATCAATAAGAGGGTTACCCACAATGACTTTACATGACTTGTTTACATTATTGAATCCCCCGGTCGAAACATAGGGGCGGGACATGACTCAATTACATTATAGATACTTCCTAGAATAAACATTGGAGTACAATACATAAGATATACAAGTGAATACATTCTGAAGTTACAATTACATCAACAAAGTGAAGAAGACAAATATTAGGAATAAGGAAGGACTGACGGGTGAATTTCCTTAAGAAAGAAAGGACTTGAACATACTAAGCTATATTTATTATAATTCAATAATTATTTACAATTTTCTAAGCGGTAACATGAGGTATATTTATCTTTAGGAGCAAAACATTTCAGTGAAGAAAAATATACTAACTATTCCATACACAAAGAAATGAATTAAATATCAACACAAAACCAAAAGAACTTTAAATTTATGATATGATATTTAGCCTTTAATCATGAACAGAACATCTATGATACTCAATACATAACAAATGATACTACAATCATGGAGTTATTCTTCTCATGAAATATCACAAACAAATCTACAAAAAATAACAAAGGTAGAAAGAACAATATCCACAACTCCATTTCATTAGTCTCAAACAAAAAGATTTACATCTCAACAGTATGCACCCGACTCAATAATATAAGAAATAATCCTTATGGTTCTCAAATTGCTAGCCATTTGCTCATATACTGAGATTACATTATGTAGGGCCCAAAAGCACCTAAAATTAGTTATTCCTAAAATGACTGCTAACAGGAAGTAATAGTTTTTCACTATTTACTTTTACATAAAAAATATTACATTTAGTTAGATAATGACTCAATTATTCTTGCAAGATCTACCTCTCTTCTTTCCTTATATGGGTGATTGTTGATCCCACATAGTTTACTGAGTTGTGGTATATCTAAGTGGGATGCCAAATTGGCTCATCCTTTGTAGCATTTCATTATAGCTAGGGTCTCCAGGATATACTAAACCTGTAGAAGGCATGAATGCCAATGGTGTGGTTTTCCATGTGAATTGTTGCATTGGTGGTGGTTGTGTATACTACCAAGATAGAGGAGGATTCTGTTGTACAGTCTTCAGTTGTGAGGATGACCTCGATTCCTATTGCACTGACTACTACTGAGGCAGAAAGGATATTCTATGATATATGTAGTGGGGGTTTCTCCCATGACTACGTGCAAAAGCACCTACCCTAAATCGACCCGATAATAGGGAAGAGTTCATGGTGAAAATTATATCTCAACTTCATCTTGTAACAATAAGCAGCAAAAAATAGAAATATTTTTATGATCTTTATATATTTTTTATCTAAATAACTAAAACCAACAATATGCATAGCTTTCTATAAATTGGAACACTGCAGGCATTTGAGGAAATGGTCCAATGGCTCCTTGGTCTAGCCCTCCAGTCATCTCCACTAATGGTTTTCAAATAGGGGGAACAGATCCAAGCGGGTATGGAGGAAGCTCAACATACACCGTGTGAAATGATGTGGAGAAATATGGGAGAATGGTGAAAGAGAAATTTAATGTAATGTAATGGCCAAGATTTCTAGAATCATGGAATGTAATGTTTGGGGGGATACCTTCATAATTTATTTATAGGATGATCCAAGGTTTTTTGACCCATGGTATTTATCTATGGTTTTTGACCCATTCTCATTTTAGGGTTTTTTGGTGCTTTTTGGAGAGAGTGGAGATAAATGACAATAAATGCTCAACTTCCCTGTATATATGGCGGAAGGAATAATAATTTTTTGGACCATATTTGATGGAATTTTAGTTGTGAAGGTCAACAAGGAGGAAATAATGGTGGGACAATGATGTATAATTGTGGTTTGGACCATAGAGAGCTAGGTGAACAATTTTTGGTGTTAACATATTGCCCCTTGATGAGTGAGGGCAGGAGCTCATTGTATGGTCAATAGAAATCATAGGATCAAGGGAGAAATGGTGACAATGGTGGAGAGGCTGGAGAGGACCGCGGAGGAGTGGAGTCTCCTCATTCAAAATACAGTAGCTTTTGGTTTAATTTCTTCTCAAAAATGGATGAGGTACATATAATCTCAGACATGTATATGGACGAGGCACGCATACCCATGCTCATAACAATGTCTCAATATAAAAAATGGGGATCAAGGATCAAACAATGGGAGTCGATCAATACATATATACAACTAGTAGTGCATAATTGTGGCCTCAATGGGAGGCTGAATAAAAATAATGATCTGAAGAGTTGGTACATAGGAGCAATGGAATTCTCATAGAATGCAATATCACAACAACTGGTGCAATGTTGGATCTGTAGGTGTACACAATTGTCTGGAATCAATGAATGAGAGTCGGAATCTTTGAGGTATAATAAAAAATATCAAGTACTATAGATACACAGAAGAATGACACTGGGGGGCTTTCGAACACTGTCACCATCGCATCCCGTAAATCAAAAGGGACATGAAACTGTATGGGTCCCAAAAATAGACTAGCCAATGTGCTAGAGTCAGGTGACAATCAAGGTCTTTAACCAAATAATGAATGAACCAATCCCCTGTATGAATTTGAATAGTGCAATGATGGAGTTGAAGTCGAGCACGTGAGACACAAAAAACCCAAAAGGCACTAAGGAATCCTTTCAACTGGTCTGAGCAAATCATCAATGAGGTGGTTGAAACTGGGATACATGGACCTCTGGGTCTATCCTTTGGAATATATGTGTTGAGGTTGACAGAGGGAGACCTACAACTAACAAGGAAATGAGGTTTCCTTGGTTGAAGTGAGAGGAGAACAACGAGAGATGTGGAACAGTCAAGGGACTAAGAAAAAAAATGGGGAACAGAGGAATGGGAGTACAAGGGACTCAAAATTCCTTTGTTCAAAGTATAATAGAGGGGTTGACTTGGAAATAGATGATACTAACTCACGAGGAGGGGATCATAGCTATGGAACCGAGAATATGACTTCAATAGGGAGATACTTGGGGAAGTAACTCGACAAGTGATATCCAAGGGATCCAAGGGAGACTCATTGCAGAGTACTCTGAACAAAGGTGACCCAATGGAGGAAAAGATGCCATAGTGGGAGACTATATGCGGGCACTGAAAGGCATAGTTTGGGACTTCTTCATAGTTTAAGGAGCACGAAGAAGGGATAGAAGTATCGTCAATATGATACTATCTCGTGGATTTTGGTCAAGCCCAAGATGGTAAATGCTCGATGGTGTTTTCATGTTTAGAGAGTCTTAAAATAGGAATAAAAATCCAGTGGTTATATTTTTCATACAGTAGTCCCCGAAGTCCGAAAAAGGATAAAAGTGTACAAAGGAGATATCTCCAAGCTGAAAGGGGAAGAGATATTTATTTTCTGTTTATACTCCAACCATGCCGAAAAGGGTTAAACCTGTACTGATTGGATAGTCATTCAAATAATTTTATGAGCATGAACGAAACCAAGTTTGCTTGAAGATCTTTTATTTATGAGAAGGCTAGAAAAGAGCTTAAATACAACCCATAAATGATATTTTTTGTATGTTACGGTCCCAATGTTCGACAAATCATAAAAGGATACAAAGGGAAACATTCCTAGCTAAAAGGTGCTAGGGTGGTCATTTTATTTAAATTGTATATGTTTGACCAAATGGAGGCCTATAAATAGGGGGGACCACATGACACATGTCATTTTCACAGTGCAGTATTGAGTTGGAGTGGAGGGCCCCAAAGCACAACTATTGATTCTCTGATTGGACCGATGGTTTTCTGATCTATGAGTTGCAAGTGATATCTCTCATCGAGCCCATCAATTTTAGTGGTTTTCTTTTGGTTTTTCCTCATTCTCCAGGCCATGACTGAGCTCAAAGGGTTCTTGGGGTTGGGTCACACTCTTTGAGGGAAAAGGCACAACCGAGGTCGCACTTATCAGATAAACAAGCGCAACCTAGTCACACCAGTAGGGGAGACATGCACGACCTAGGTTGCACTTATTCAAGAGATAAGAGCGACCAAGGTGCAACTGTCAAGCATTTTTGCATGAATTGGGTCACACAAAAAGGTCTGATAGGCGTAGAACATAATGGGAATTGTTTTTGTAACTGGGTCTGATAGGGACTTTTTTCATGTGCAGGATGCCTCTATTCGGGTGGAGAGAGCGATACATCGAGGATCTCAGAGATGATGTCGAGGATGATGGAGTGATATAGGATACACTTGCCCCTTATGGGCTACTGAAGTTATTCCAAATCCCCTTTATGCATTCAACAAAACTGTTATTGAACAAGCTGGTGATTTTTTGGGATTGAGACTCAGAGTGTTTCATCATCTAGGGTGAGATATTGGAGATATCCCTTAGAGATGTGTATTTTCTAACTGGCCTCCCACTGTTGGGCGTGATCGATGATACCTTATTAAAACTATAGAGGAGGGTGTTGATGGATTACCTGTGTGCTAAGAATTGCTATGCCTCAGCGTATGTGTGTGCGTCATACATATTGGTGTTCGACATTAAGAGTATGGAGACTCGAGTAGTGACAGCAATGGTGTTGCACATACTAAGATTGAAGGAGGTGCACAAGGTCTCAGGAGGACAATTGATGATGGTTGAGAGTGTGCTGAGGGACACCTACTATGGTTGGGCCCATATGTACTTGACAATGGTTCAGCATTGGATGAAATAGGCCATATTTGAGGGTAGGGATTTCTATTTCCCCTCCTTCTTGTGCTCATTTTTCTTTGAGCGACTACCTATACTACAACCACATCTAGCAGTGCATGAGGGGGGACCTTATGAGCCCACATGAGGAGATGGTGGGAGATGATGATCAAAGAGAGAGGTGGCTTCGTGGATCACTTCTTCATCAGGGATATTTTTGCACAATGGCAGCAGTTTTTAGTCCTCATATAGGACTATCCATACGCAGGGATGGACTTCCAGGGAGAACCAGAGATGTGTCGAGCTCTAGTGCATGTCTGGGGACCTAATGGTACATATAAATGGCTATTGGAGGTTTCAGTCATATATATTTTACTAGCATAGTGGCAGTTATATCATGTGTGTGATAGATACTAATGACATATTCTGTGCATGTGTAGACAAGGTACTGGCGGTGCCGAGGCAAAGTGGAGAGGTTAGATCCACCCGCTCATGGGAAGAGGAGATGATGGAGTGCAAAATTGGACTCACTGTGTCTAGACATAGAGGTTGTTGGAGGGGGTCACTAGCAACAAGTGGTAGTACCTAGACAACGATCTGATCGCCACATGCTACAAGGATCCTCTGGAGTGGATCTCTCTCATGAGGAGGATCGTAGTTGCTGTTGAGTATGTCTGAGAGGAAGCACATGGTGACATTCCTATGGAGAAGGAGAGCTCTGATGAGGAGGAGGACATAGAGGACACAGATTCAGAGGAGAATGACTCAAACTAACAACTTGTGATGTTCTCCAAAATGCATTTGAGCATGGGGATTTTTGTATGACGTGTATGATCATATGAGAAAGTGTGCAGAGCTTCTCATGTTGTATTGAACATTATATTTATGATATATATATCCATGTGGATGCACATTTTTGTATTTTTATGTGTTTTTATGATTCTCTTTTATGATTATTCCTATATGATGTATATGACATATGTATGCATGAATATATGATGATGCATGATGTAGTGTATTCTGTATATTTGATAATTGATGTACCACTCTAGAACGTCATTATCCATTTGGTATGCTCCACTATTGAGACATTTGGGAACATGCATGAATGAAATGGATTCAAAATGTATAACCAAGTGTCTAGTGCACAGGAAATTTTTAAAGAAGCAAGGATCACGTACCCGGTAGCATTTATTCAATTGGAAGAAAAGCAACTGGGAGTCTAGGAAGACATCAAGGTGATAAATACCCAAGTGAAGGGAACTGGTCAGAAGACCAGTGACACCATCATACTCATGCTGGTTTTTGGTAGAAACACAAACACACATTTTGTAGATATGGATCATCTCATGTGATGAGGAATAAATGAGCCACACAGCCAAGGCGAGATTAGGAGACCATCTACTTGAGCCGTCAGCAAAACCAACATAGAAGTGTGAGGTAGGCTTGATCTTGAGAAACCAAGGACACAAACTATGAGAATTATGGAAGAAATGATTCAAAAAAAGAAAGAAAAACTATGATATAAGGGTATTCATGGTGAGCGACTTCAGGCATAGATCCTCTTGAGTTAAATCCCATTGCGGGTATTCTTCAAGAGGTGACCATCAGAGTCAACAAGGAGATATTCCCCCTCTTTGAGACATTAATCGATGACATAAGGGCCATACCACATGGATTTGAGCTTCCTTTTTCTAGTCTTGTCAAAGGCTTGATCATAAAAAAGGACTAGGTCCCCCTCGCTAAAGGTGTGTGAGTGGATCTGGGAGTCGTAATGGGACTTTGGCTGGGTCTTAGACATTTTGATCATTTGGAGAGCAACATAACATTCCTCATTGGTTTTTTCAAGAATAAGTAGGCATTTTTTTAATGGAAAAGTATCAGGTAGAAGTTCGATGGCAAGGTGGAGTGATGAAATTTGGCATTCAATGGGAAGAACTAATTTCACACTGTGTACTAAGTGAAATGGGTTTAAATTGGTGGTGGTTTCAAGGATATCTCCTTCCTTATGAAATTGGCTCTGGGATAGATCAGGGGCATCTTCCATGGTTGATGATAAGTAAGGAATACTAGAAGTATAGATCATGTAAATGATGTTAGTGGTGTCCAAGGAATAGGCCGGAGAGTGGATCTCCTGAAGGGCGATGGTTTTAGACTCACAGGAGTGCTTGCAAAGGTCACTAAGGAGTGACAAGTACTCATGAAAGTTTGGGAAATGGTGTGAATAATGACCATATAGGCCATAAACTACACATGGGTGGCTGGTTCCGAGTGATTTGCTATTAACCGCAGGTATGGTTGGTACATTGACAACTAGAGAGTTGTCGGTCTCGACTATAGTGTGCATGTTGCTACAAAGAATAGGAAAATCAGGACAATTATGTGTCGCATGGCCTTGGACATCACATAAAGAACATGTAGGAGGAGTATGTGTTTATGTCATTGCTTTGGGAGTATTTCCCCCAGTCTTTGTGGAAGGAGGGGGTGCAGTAGTAGAGATAGAAGTAGTCATTTTTGTAGTAGGAGGTGGGTGCGACATCATCTCAATAGGTTGGATAGGATTCAACATGATCTAGGGAGTTAGGGGAGGGGTAGGTGGATCCAGGTACCACATGAGAATACCCAAAGTGAATCCAAGTAGGTTGATAGTATCCATGATGGGCTTATTGATGATGTCAGAAGGTGGGAAGAGGAAGGGAATTGTGTGTACACAAAATGAACCCCAATAAATCCTCGATGTTTGTGGTTGAGGTTGTGACAATGTGGAAATGTTACCTGATGTGATGGTGCACAATTATGATATATCACTCCATGAAGGAGGAGGTGGTAAGGAAAGAAATATGTCCATTGAAGGAGCATTGACAAATAATCTCGGGCTAACAACAGATAGGGAAGGTATGGATACACTATCGATAGTAGGGTTGACATATTTTGGTGTGTTTAGTCCCTTTCACTTATAATAGGTCATTTGGTCAATGGTCATGATCTTCCAATTATGGGGGAACATCAATATTTGAAATACGGTAGAGGAAACAAATTACATTGCATACATATAACTACGTCCTAGGAGGAGGTTGTATTCAAGTTGTGAATTGACAACATCAATGTCAATCAACATAAGTATTTCCTGCTAAATCATTAGGGACATTCATGAGGATTCCCTGGGGTTAAGAAGCATGGCCATCATAGGCACAAAGAGTGGTGGAAGAAGGTTGAAGAGTTGGGGTTTTGCATCAAAATATCATCCTATTGATCCATGTGTTAACCCTTTGTCTAATCCCCAAATTTCTCTCTACTAAACTGGATTGATGTTGAGGTTTTTTCTGCCCTTTTTCCCTCTATAGTAAGGCCGGTGCTCTTGTCCTTCATGCTAGGTGCATCGATGGAATTTTTCCCCTTCATTCTAGGTGCACCAATGTTGGCGCTCTATCTTTCAGTGCTAGGTGCACCGACGATGCTCTTTTCCTTCATCAAAGGTGCACCAGTTGTGTTTAGAGGGAAAAAAATGGAATTTTGAGACCCTTCTCGAAGGTGTATAAGGTGGTGGATTATCCCTATCATATAGGTGAGGTGGAATTTGGTTCCTAACCTATAGGGAATATCCCTTATATCCCTCCCCCTAATCCTCAACCTACTCTATCCCTTTAGCCTTATAAATTAAACCCTCTCTCCATTTGGAAGAGAGGAAGGACAATGGTACTATTATGTTGGTGGAATTTCTAGGTGATCCGTATCATCCTTTGGGAAGCTATTGTATTGATTTGGAGGCTTGGATTGGATTGTTGGATGGAATATTGCAGCGTTAACGTTAGGTTGTGATGTTCTATCCTATGTAATTCTATGTATCTCCTTGATTGCATTAATACAAATATCTTTCCATAAACATTGTTGTTGTTAATAATGTTTAGAGCTTTCTTCCTTAACTATTAGCTTAGATCAATTATATGTTTGGATACACCTGTACTGTTTGCTTGTTTCCACTTGCTTAACAGGGTTTTGCAGCTGAATATTTGAAGATTCTGGAGAGTGGATCAACAAAGAGAGAAGAGGATTTGCATATTGCAGGTAAGCAATCTATCTGTGAGCTTGCATTTCTATTTGATCTAGAAAATTAGATTTTATTGTGTGCTTGATTTGTTCTAGATCCACTTTAGACCAGCAGAGTCACTAGATTTGTCTTCTTCACTAGATGTGTCTTCTCCCATTTTTCCCTCTTCTCCTGTTGAAATTTGTAGTAATAATAGTCAGGTGGATAAGAATAATAAGAAAAGGAATATTAATAAGAAGAAAAACAAACAAAAAACCAAGTTTCAACCAGTCACTCCTCCCAGTGTAGAGAGTGTGGATCTGCAAACCCAAAGACCACATAAGCCCAAATTCCCTTACAGTATTTGCAAGGGCGATCACCTTCTGAAATATTGTCATGGTCTGGCCCTAGTTTTAGTAGAGTGGTCTAAGGTTTATCGGCAACTGATGTCATCAGCCTCTGGTCATCATACTAATGATCCTCCCTCAACTAGTGAATCTGTGGTTAATATTTGTAAATGAAAGGTCAGATATCCTTGCTTGCTATGTAAGGATATGCATCATACTTACCTTTGTCCTTGCATGGATGAAGCTTCAAAGTTGTTGGAAGATATTATTGTTCCTCAGCAATGACTTCCAATCGGTTATCGTAAGTTTTCCCTTGACATTCCATTGGTTGATCAATTAGTTGATCCAAGTCCATCCTTGGTTGATCCCACTCTTTCGTTGAAGATCAAAGTTGAAGTGGTTGATTCATGTCCATCCCTAGTTGATCACACTCTTCTGGTGAAAAGTCAAGTTGAAGTGGCTGATCCAAGTCCATCCTTGGTTGATCCCACTCTTCCTTTGGAGAGTGAATTTAAAGTGGTTGAGTTGATGTTATCTCCACCTGATCCCACTCTTTCATCAAAGAGTGTTGAGACTGAAGTATTCCCTTTGATACAGTCTTCGGCTTGTCCCTCTCTTCTAATCAAGAGTGAAAACCATCCAACTGAATTTTTTGTAGTTAGTTCTGATTGTTCTATGAAAGAAGAAATTTTGTCTCTTTCAATAGAACCTTCTCCAAGTAGTGATATTATTTCCTTTGACTGGAGTAACCTAACAGAATATCGTCTTCATTCAAGTTTTCCTTTCTAGATAGATGTACGAGTTACCACTAAGAGTATACTTTGCACTATTGTTGATGAAGGGGCTTCTGTTAGCATTCTATCCTCAACTACTTAGCAAGCCATAGGTTCTCCTTCTCTTGTGCCAGCCACTGATCAGATCCTATCTTTTAATCAAAGACCTACAACGCCTTTAGGGATCCTTCCTCGCTTACCTATCACTTTGGAAGGAAAAAATGTCTATAACGATGTTATGGTAGTTCAAGGTCCCTTAGATTTCAATCTGCTCCTTGGGCATGATTATGTTTATTCCATGAAAGCTGTAGTGTCCACACTCTTTCAAGTGATGTATTTTCCCCATGCTGGAAAGGTTGTGACCATTGATCAAATTTCCTTTGTTAAACCTAATCATCATATGACTCCTAGTCATCAGACTTCCCTGAATGTCCCACATGTTCTTGTGGTTCCTTCCCCTTCTAATTAGCTTCTTCCCATCATAGTTAAAATGGGGGGCATGGCTCTAGCCTTTGGATATCATACTAGAGTTAATTCGCTAGCTTCTTATGTAAGGGTGAAACCCACCAAACTCTGGATATCATGTTGGCTTAGAACTGCCTTGTGATCATAGTTATTTTTCTATGTCAAGATCGTTAAAAAATGAAATAGGTTTGCGAGCATAGTTCCTTTTTTGTGTCAAACTCGTTAAAAAATGAAATAGATGCCTGTGAGCATAGTTCCCATTTTATGTCAAGCTCGTTAAAAAATGAAATAGATGCTTGTGAGCATAGTTCCCATTCTGTTTCAAGCTCATTAAAAAATGAAATGGATGTCCTCAAGCATAGTTACTTTATGTTTCAATCTTGTGTAAAAATGAAACAGGTCCCCTCAAGCATAATTATTCTCTATTTCGAGCTTGCGTAAAAATGAAATAGGTCCCTGCAAGCATAGTTCATTTTTGTTTTAAGATTGTGTAAAAATAAAATAGTTCACCTTGAGAAATGTTTATTCTTGGTTTCAAGCTCCTTAAAAAATAAAACCGACCTTGAGCAAAGTTCATTTTTCATGTCAATCTTGTTAAAAAATGAAATAGGTTCTTCCATTTTCTCAAGCCTTGAACCTTCATTTCACCTGTCTGTATAACTTGATCCTCTTTCTTCATCTGTTTATAGTGAACATTTTCTTGGTAGTAACCGTGAATTTAGTTGGATGACGAATAGAGTAGGCAGATGAAAAAAATCCAAACTATTTATGTTAGAGTTATTCTACTTGACAATTATACTGGGGGAAAGTACCAACCACTGAACATCATGTTGGGAAATCACCCATTAATGGGATTCATTTTGAGCATACTTTTTTTAATTGCAATATTGTTAAACCATGAAACAACCTTTGAGCATAGTTATTTTATGTTCCAAGATCGTTAAAAAATGAAGTAGATACCCTATCCATTCTTGCAATTGATCTTTGAGCTCGTTAAAAATAGTAAGATGGTGTTGAGATTACTTTTCATTTTTCATGCTCTTGTTAAAACATGAAAACTGGTTTGAGATTACTTTATCGCTTTTTCATGCTCTGGATTCAAACATGAAAAAGGTTCTACGTGCCTTTAATACCTTTGTCGTGCTCATTAAAAACTTAGTGAAGAGGTATCGAGTATACTTTTATTGTTTTTAAGAATCATTAAAATTGGATTATGAAAAAAGAACTCATTACGGAGTTATATCTAAGCTCTTTTCAGTCTCCTTAAAAATACAAAAATATTTCCAAGCAAACTTATTACTTTCACACTTGTAAAAGTATCATAACATTTGACTAGTCGGTGGTAGGTTAACTCATTTTCGGACTGACTAGGACTATTTACGAAAAAGGACCTTTTGAAGTATTCTTAGTCATTTCAAACTCTCTAAACATGAAACGACAAATAAATTTTTTTCATCTGACTCATAAAATCAAACGATGAAGGGCCCTTTTTTTAGAACAAGCCCCTCCTTTCACAGGTTCATAAAACATATGGAATGGACTCATCGCTTAATGAGCTATATCGAGCGTTTGTTACCCTTTTCTAGCTCGTTAAAAATCAAAGAGGTACTCATCAATCATGATGGGGAAATTAAGGAAATAGTTTGTATTTTGTTATGGAAGTGCATAGTCACTCTTGAACATGGAACTCACTTGCATATGCATTTCAGTACTTGGTTAATCCATTTGTCTTTGAGTCCTACTAATTCCTAGAGTCTTCTTACTTCCTTTGAGTTGTACAAGAATACTCCTGTTGTAACTTGCATTGGGGGATTGGTATCATTCTCATGTCAATACTGCCAAGTCATGCCATGCCCATTTTTAAGAGAAGTTTGCTCATCTGTCTGCAATCAATTTACCTTCTATCATGTTGGTCATCCTTGAGTCAGTCTCATACATCACTCTGTTTTTCAGTTTACTCCAAAACATATTTGATCATGTTTTGTGTCAATGATGGGGGATACATCATGGCCCTCCTTCGACAGGTCTATTCCTGTTGAATTCAACTCCTTATCTAGGAATTATACTTAGAAACCAAGACAAGTATCTTGGGCCTATATGCCTTAATGGAAGGTTACCTTGCTTTCAACATGAGTTTACATCATTGGCTCTTGATTGAAATATCTCATCAAGTGTTCGACTCCAAGTCCTTTATTCACAATCGATGTTATGTACTGAGATACCTTGGGAATCATTGACATCAATGGTGATTTCCCTTGCACTTGTTAACAGTTTACATTAATGACTAGTAATCAAGTGGTTTCTACCATGTTCAATGTCAACACATTGTAATCACATGGTTAGATTGGTATCATTGCAGGTTCAGCTTGAAGACCCTGGGTTGTCATATATCTTCACCCAATTTGCAATGGATTTTTTTTTTAGACATATTACATGGATCCACTTTGTATTGGTCGTGGCTATGTTATCATCTCATCATGGATCTACGCTTGCATATAGTAGCCATGATTGCTTTCAGTCGATCTCTACTACCATGGATCTACATTGTATTGGTCGGTAGCCATGTTATGAGTCATTTGAGATTTGAGTCAGTGGTACTGTAGCAGCTTCCATCCAACATCCTTGCCTTAGATTTCTTCACTTTAGAAATAATTCACCTATCACATTCCCCTAACTTCATGCTTTTGGGGGCATTCTGTTACACCGAAATCTCGTCCTGTTGATCCATGTGTTAACCCTTTGCCTAATCCCCAAATTTCTCTCTGCTAAATTGCATTGATGCTGAGGTTTTTTGTACATTTTCCCCTCTCTACGAAGGCTGACTCTTTTATCCTTCATGCTAGGTGCATTGATGGTGCTTTTCCCCTTCATGCGAGGTGTACCAGTGTCGAGGATTTATCTCCCATTTCTAGGTGCACCAACGGTGCTCTTTCCTTCATCGAAGGTGCGTCGGTTGTGTTTAGAGGGAAAAAAATAGAATTTCGAGGCCCTTCTTGAAGGTGTATGAGGTGGTGAATTATCCTTGTCATCTAGGTGAGGTGGCATTTGGTTCCTAACCTATAGGGAATATCTCTTAGATCTGTCCTCCTTATCCTCAACCTACTCTATCCCTTTAGCCTTATAAATTAAACCCTCTCTCCATTTGGAGGAGAGGAAGGACTATGGTACTATTATGCTAGTGGAATTTCTAGGTGATCCCTATCATCCTTTGGGAGGCTATTATCTTGCTTTGGAGGCTTCGCTTGGATTGTTGGATGGAATAATGCAGCATTAAGGCTAGGTTGTGATGTTCTCTCCTATGTAATTCTATGTATCTCCTTGATTACATTAATAAAAATATCTTTCCATAAGCATTTCTATTGTTAATAATGTTTAGAGCTTTCTTCCTTAACTATTAGCTTAGATCAATTATATGTTTGGATACACATGTACTGTTTTCTTGTTTCCACTTGCTTGCCAGGGTTTTGCAACTGAATATCTAAATATTCTGGAGCATGGATCAACAAAGAGAGAAGAGGATTTGCATATTGTAGGTAATCGATCTATCTATGAGCTTGCATTTCTATTTGATCTAGAAAATTAGATTTTATTGTGTACTTGATTTGTTCTAGATCCACTTGGACTAGGGAGATCTGACTTGATTCCAATTGAGTAGATTTATTCGATAACATGGGGGTCCGCATTTCTACCAAACAAAGGTTGACATAACGTTGATGGATTCCCCCTCATCAATGATGCATCGATGAATGACCAAATTCTGAATCGTGACTGAATCTTGGAAGGCAATGAATGATGGAATTTGAAGTTCTCCTTGATCCAGGTCGAAAGTGATCAACCTGGAGTCAGAGGGATTGATGACACCTAACGTGGATAACAATGGTTTGCATTGTGAAGGACAATTTTTTAGAACTTCCATAGTTGGCATGGACGAGGGAGACTAGGCCAAGTCGTCAACAATACTCTAGTTGAGTGTGGCTCTGGAAGTGGAGTTTTTCTTGATGCAGTGCAAAGGGAACTATGGGGATTTGGTAGTCTCGTCCATGGGGGGTATTGGAAAATGAAAATAAATAATGGGATCGGTGGAGGTAGATGTTGTAGAGGGGATAATGGTTTCTGTGGTGAATCCATATTGGTTTCATCGAGTCTATAAGTTTACATTAGATGATAATGTCATAAGGTGATGGACAACAAGAATAATTGGTCGACCCGCTGCAGTGGGTGTGAGGGTTTGTGGTACCAAGGGTTGGGTTGCAACCATTCCTTGATTTGGTAGAGGGTTCTGCAACACCATTGGTGGAGTACCTAGTGGTGTTATCTTTGGTTGAACCGGAGCAATCGCATTGGGGTCACGTACGTTATTGGTTTGGAGTAAATGGAGGACACTTATGTGTATAATATTCATAAGTGTTGCAAATGGCGCATGAATGGTTATTCCACAAATTAGGCTTCTTCCCAATTCTAGTTGGACATTGGAGATTATGTGAAGGGGAATTGGCCCTGTTGTTGTTCGAAGGGTTAGGTTGTTGGCCACCTCCTTGAGCTTGGTTGTTTCCTTGGTTCCTACCTCTCTGTCATCTTCACTACCATTGTTTGTTATTGGGGGAGGTTTGTGTTTCTAGGAATATTGCACCTCTTGCAGACAAAATTTGTTCCTCTAGTCTCAGTGGTTCATATCTAGAACAAATGAGTAACATGGAATGCCAGACTCTCCCTAGATCTTTTTAAACACTTCAATGGATTTCTATGATTCTTCTATTAATGAATGTCTTCACTATCCTTGAAGCTTTTTCCTTTGTTTACCTACAAAAATAGAAGACAACAATAGAAAGTGATAGAATACAATATATAAAACCTAGATCTATGCTTATGACCAAGGAGTCAAGCAATACATACACATGATACATCATATATGGGAAAGAGAAAACATTCTTTATTGAAAATGATTGGAAAGACTACAACCTTGATTCCTTGGTGTTGAGAGTCCCATCCAATAGCCATTTTTCCTCTAGCTTCACCTTGTCTCTAAAGACTCAAGAATTATTTTGACAGAGTTTGGGTATGCAACACAATTCTTCCTCCCCTCTCCCATGGGGGATGAGCCAGTATTTAAAGACATGGGAGGATAGGAATGGTTGAGGATATCATGGGTGAGGTGGAGATAAGATCCAAAAATGGAGGATCTCAAGCTCCAGGTGGTTCCTAAACCATAGGTATGAGGCTCCATGGAGGTAAGCATTGAGAAGCCTCTCGAAGCTTCTCTTTTTGCCTTAAAAACTCTAGCACCACTCCTTTAATGAAGAAAACATGCGGTGTAAAGGGGGTAACACTTCTTACAACAAGGATAAAGGTGGTGGCACCACTCTTTACTCATGTATAAAAAGCATTGTTGACTTAGGTAACGCTTTTTTTCAATGCAAGAGGAGTGTTACCAGCTCAAAACAAGGAAAATTGCAAGGGGATAATTTATTCCTTCATTTCTCTAGGGAAAACTTTGAGGTATTGGAGAAGAAAATGGAATACCTATCTCATAACATGATGGTGATGAGATTTCAGTGTAACAGGTTGATTGGGGAGAATATGTTGTGCATAGACCTCTCCTTGAGGAGCACAAGGATTTGGGGTTGGAGTAGGAGTAGGTTGCACAGGTGGTAGGTAATAGGAAGGAGCATCTAGAGGAGGAATGGTGCAAGAGACGCATAGGAAGGTGTGGCTCTCGACTAATCCATTATGCATGAAAAATTAGAGGCATAACTTGGTTGAGAAACACTTCGGGTGTTACTGGAGTGATTTGAATTGAAGGAGAGGCCATGTAAAGATGAGGATGCTGAGTAATAGATCCAATGACTCCATCATCAACATGGGATGATCTCGATCTATCTCAACATGAGGATCCAACATGGGGAGCATCAGGCATAATGGTATACATATAACCCAATTGAATGTAGATGATATCAAACTATTGTACCTTGAGGATGGCTTCCTCCTCAGTTTGTGGGTGCTCAGATGCAACATCCGTGGATATGGAGGGAGTAAGGTTTTAAGAAACCAATCTAGGAAAATACGATCATCTAACTGGATTTTACACAAACTACATCAATGAAAACACTCATGGATATGATTCATGATATGGGTAGTTATATTTTTTCTGTAGGATAATAGAATTTCCACACCCTCATCATAACGAACGAGTAATTGGAAGTATTAGAGGAACATCAACGATAAGGAGGAAAATTATAGGTAGGTGGCATGAGGCAGTTTGATATACCATTTGGCCACAACACTTATGAGTGTGTGCTAGAATAACTGCAATTATATAGACTCATCCATTATGTTGTTAAATGAACACCATAAGTGGAATGACATAATATGGTTTTGGGGATATTCTCCCACCTTTCCCTCAAACTTAGGGATGTCTAAAGGGACATTGAAAGGAATGGGAGGCCATAATGGGTTGTGATGAATGGGATCATTGGTTAACCATGCCAAAACAAGAAGGTTGAGACTAGACATGAATGGTAGACTAGAACCGAGAATGGATTGGGAAGATCTAGTAATGGTGTTAGTGCCAGCAGGAATGTAGTTCCCATGGGTAAATGGGGGTGGGAAAGGATGTCTTTTGAAAAATACATGTAGTCACTGGAATTGTAGCAATAGATGGAATGCAAGTAGAATATCCAATGCCCACATGCATGAATGGTGGTATGGTATGAACCACGATGGATGGAGTGGGGCCACCAATAATGGGTAGCGGACCAACAACAGTGTTTCAAGTGGCAAAGGGATCACTAGGACTAGGACTTATCGGTCCAGAAAAATATATACTTGGAATGATGGGTGGAATGGACACAAGCCCACTATCAACCATCCCCCTAAAATTGGTTAGGAGGTGCACCATCCATGGGGCTATATGGGGAGATTCAAAATGTAGGTTCAGATTGATAGGAATCAGAATCATAATTAGAGGTGGTATATGGCTCTGAAGGTGGTGAATGGTCTTGAATATGGATCCAACAATGATAGTTCAAGGAATCGAATTCAGGGGTATTCCCCCTAATCCTATGCGAGTAGCATGGTGGATCAATGATGACATGGTGGTCTGTTGTGTAATGAATGTAGGGTAAGAGTGTCAAATGTAGGCTAAAAAATCCAACTACAACCGAGTGTGCAGAAGGAGGGAGTATAAATGGTGGCTCACAGGCAAAAAATAAAGCTCTAAAACCGAACTACAACAATGTGTTACAACAAGCAATTCTTTAACAAAGTGTCTGTTATAGCATGTTTTTGCTTCTCATTTTAAAACATTTGCTTGTTTTTTGAAACATGGTTTTGTTCATTTTTAAGTTTGGATTTTAGGTTGCTTTAAATCTTTTCTTTGATTTTTATGTTTGTATTTAGGTGACATCATAGGTTTTTCCAATTTTGGATTTACTTAGCAAAATTTATAGTTTTCAGGGGCTTGTAGGATGTTTATATGAATTAAAGGTTCTAAAAAATATCATAAAGTTTTATTTTAGGCCATTTAACCAAAGTTAACCCTTTGCTGTGAGTTATATTTTGAAAATTATTGAAACATGTATTCTTGTAGCGCAAGCCCAAAACATTTGCACACGTGCGCTACAAGAAAATCACGTTATATGCAAATCATGATTTTTGGCTCAAAGTTTTTGAAATTAGTGCATAGGAGTGATCATTCACACTTGTTAATGAGTTTGATACGTGTTTTCACCCAGAGTGATTATTGTGACAAGTGTTAACAGTTCAGGAAAGGAATCATTAGGGTAATTTGCAGTGGTCTGGAAGTTGTGATACTAGTGGAACATTGATAATTATCCATGATGAGGAAAATTTTCCTTGAGTTACACATCTCCTGAAGTGCATGAAGAGCATACGAGGTCGTGGTAGAGTTTTGGCAGTTTGTAATCAAGGTTTGAAGAAGGTCAGTAATTTAGGGATTTGAAGGGCGACTATTTGGCACTATCGTGGTGGTCAAAGAAGGATTAAAGAATGAAACTGGACACCTAGCAGACAAGAAAATGCATTTCTAGCAGTTGAATACACTATTTTGACAGGTAGGAGGCGAATTACTATCATATTCCATGTATTTAGGTTCACATTGACAGAAGATTAATTATGGAGTTTAACTAAGAATGCTACTATATAAAACCAATTGATGCTCAATGTCAAATTTTCTCTGTCAATCTGTCAATAGAATTAATAAACTTATCAGTTTAAGTGATAAAATACATTTCAAGGGTTTAGTTTCCCAACATATCATTGTCGGTTAAAATTGCAAGGATCTGAATAGAGTTAGAGTTCTTTACTAAAAGAAGCAATTTTTAAGTTCAATCATCTAAAATGAATAGGAGTGGGAAAAAAAACAGAGCTCAACCCTCAGATATGTCTTGGGTTCAAGCTTTCCCAAACTATGCAAGTTTTTTTTAGAAGCAGGATGGTTAATCTTTTTTGAGATTATTGATGGGTATCACACATAGGTCTCATATAAGTTTACTTAGTGTTTGGATAAAGATATTGTTACTTTTGACACCTTAAAGATTGAGTTGAAGAGAGAACTATCAAAGGACACAAGGATCCCAGATGAAGGTGAATATTGGTTCAAAAAAGTACCTTTTACCTTTAATGCATAAAATTATTTGCTTCCAGATGTGGTTGCAGACTGGGATAAAGGAGTACATATCCAGAAATTCAAACCAGAATGGAGAGAGCCAATAAAAATTATGCAAAGTTATATCACTTGTGAAGGAAGATTTGCATTTGTTTTTAAGTATCATTTCAGATTTTTGCAGCATCTTAACCATGAAGCAAAAATGAATCTTCCTTTATTTTTCCTTAAAAGTATACAAAATATATCTACCAGGGTAAAGGAGCATCAATACCATACTAAACATTCTATATTTCATCATGGTCTAATAAAGCTAATCATAAGTACTGTGCTTCGAAAGAAGGAAAAAACATGGGATTATTTTCTATTTTGGTATGCATTTCAAACAAAGAAGGAAGACCAAGCTCAGAAAAGATAGTTGAATAAAGGTCATAATTTGGTCAAGAAACTAAAAAAGAGAGTCACAGTCCATATCAAAGAGGATAATGTACCAAAAAAATCTATGACCCAAAGAGATGAAAATGTTGAAGATGAACAGTAGACTAATATTGAGGAAAATGAAATATCAAAGGCAGGAATGAAGGATTTGGATCCTGTGGAATATAGTTTTCATGTAGAAGTAAACCAATAAGTAAGGAAAATGTGAAAGAATAGGACAAAGTTCCTATAACAGTATAGTCAGAAGATGAGGAAAATTCATTGTTTGACGAAGCTAGGGTTGACACTAAACAGGATGCATACAATCAGTCTAAAGAAGGGGTAATGTCACGGGGGATAAAAAGAAAGGTAGTTCAGTTACCTTCTATAAAAAAGCAAGGAAAATATTTGAGCATGTTAGGGGAAATCGGGGTAGGTTGGAGGCCTAAGACTAGACCCAAGAATAAACTCAGGTTGAATATGAAAAAAATGTTAAACCCTAAACTAGCTCAAAAAGAAAATTATATTTATTGAAGACTCTTCATCTCAAGAAGAGTTAGAAGAAAATGAAGATCTGAATGTAAAGGAGATCAAGGGTAATAAATAAATTATTTCAGAAGATAAGTTATCTTTCACTGAAACCAAAATTTCAGAGATATTTAAGGAAGTTTGAAAGAAGGCAATCTTAGACCATCATCAAGATGATTCAAAGAAGCAGCATTCAATTATATCAACTCTTTGTGCAGAGAAAGGAAGGGTTGCAGAGCCATCAACCCAATGCAGTGTTGAAGTCAATTAATATTTAGGAGTCCCCGGGGCTATAACAAAGCAGCTGGAAGAAGATGAAGATATTTTTAAGAAATTGAAAATCCCTTGGATGCCAGAAGAAATGCATCTTGTATCAGAAGGGAAGTGCATTGATTCTGAGAATGAGAATTTGCAGAGGAGTATTAAAAAATACAAATATCAGATCGAGTACCTGCATGAAACAAATGAGGGATTAGTGACTGCTAACAGAAGATTGAGAGAAGATTTAGAGAAGGTAAATAGCCACTATCAAGAAATAATTGTAGTTTATAAGGAGGCTTTGAAATGGAAAAGACAGACACAAAGTATGTATGCAGAACTGAAGCAAACCATTCAAGACCTAACATAGCAAAATTAGGAGCTTTCAAAAAGAGTTGAAGAGCTAGAAGCTGATCATCAGAAAGCAAGAAGGAAGACTCAATCTTTAGAAGGGATAACTCTTTTGGTGGAGGCTGCTAAGGACTTGTAAAGTGCTTTAAGAATAGTGGTTATTAGTTAGTTTTTGAAAAAGTTAGTTTATTTTGTATGAATATATTCTTATTGAATAATTTGGTAGTATGACCTAAAAGTAGTTTTTTCAGTTATGTAACTACCTTTGATAAACCAAGATAAAAGTAAGGATGGAAAAAGACTTAGGGTTTGAATTTTTGTACAAGGGGAGGCTATCAGGCCACTATTTTATGGAGCTAAGTGTCAAAAAATATTATGTATTTTGAATGACTGATTATGAAATATATGCAAACTATAAGCCTTGTTTAGCCTATCTGTTGGTTTCATTTATGATTTGTTTAATCACTCAGTTGATATATTCATTTCTTGTTTGAGGTTATTATTCATGAAATGCTTGTTAACTGTGGATGAAATTTAGTGCTGTGATTATTGTTTCTGGTTTATATTTTATATATTATGCATCTCAGTCCTTCTTTGTGCATGATTTAGTGTTTTCCTTAGCCTTTTGAAGTTTTTACACTCTTGTTTACAAACTGCACAACCAAAACACTAAAAAAACCTATTTTACTTAAATTTGTTTTATGAGATTGTGTTGGCTTGTTCTTTTGTAGTCTGGGAACAATTTCTGGCACTAACATCTTTGGTTCCGTTACCGAAGATGAAGCTAAAATCCTACTTTCTTTGGGTTACTCATCATTTAACTAGTTTTGAGAAGTGGACTTAAACCAACAAATTTTAGAAGACTACATTTCACCAAATATTTCATAATGGCTACTAAAGGAGTTGGAACAAGAAGTAGACCTAGTTCACCTTTACAAATGGGTGTCTCAGACCCATAGCAGATTCTGAAAATAGCTAGGAAAATCAAAAGGTCTTAGTCATATCCAACCTTCTGTAACCCTAATCAACTAGACTTATCACCATCTTTTTTTGTTTTAAAGGAAGAGGAACAATATTCATCTTGGTTGAAACCTACAATCCATGTTAGTAATTTTCATATTTTTACTGATCCTCAATATTTGAAGAAAGAAAAAACCTTATCTCCTGGAAAAATACCTTTATTTCACCTCAAAGTTGGTAAGACTCCTTTTTAGCCAAGTCCTAGTCAAGTTTTTCCTTTCATCTAAACCAGTTAACCTAAATATGGCAGCCCCAAATCAACCATTAGACATGATGGATCAAATGGTGGCAGCTAGGTATGCACCTCTAGTTTTAACTCAACCCTTAAATGCTCTCCCTGGTGGAGATTACCAAAAATACTTACCTAGTTTTAAGGACAAGGTGAGACCACAGCTGAGGAGCATTGGGATTCATTTCTCAGCTATGCAAATAATCAGAATATCGAGGCAAAAGATGTGTGGATGAGGATGTTCATATAGAGTCTAGATGGAGAGGTCAAAAGATGGTTCATAGAGTTACCAACAAACTCTATTACTATAATAGAAGAGCTTCAGGATCTTTTCATGAGACAATGGGGTGATACTAAGGATCACAGATATTACATTACGGAGTTTGGAGCTCTAAGAAGGAAGAAAGATGAAACTATAGCTGATTTCTCTAAGAGGTTCAATAAAATGTATGGCAGAATATCTGTAGATATTAAACCTTCTAAAACTTCTGCAAAACTCACTTATGCTAATGCTTTTGATCATGATTTTTCCCTACTCTTGAGAAAAAGAAGACCTGTTACTTTACTTAACATGAAAGAGTCAGCATTAGAGGTGGAGTCTAATATTCTTGCTTCTAATAGACTGAAGGGAAACTCAGCTCAACAAGTTTATGATAGAAAGGGTAAGAAAGAGGTAGCTCTAGTGGTTTCAACATCCCATGCTATAAAAGGTAAAATTGATGAGATGGCAAAACTAGTGAAAATCCTAACAGCAAAACTAAGTAAATTGGAATTAGAGAAAAATTCAAATAAACATGTTCAAGAGGGAGACAGAAACCCTAATAATCCAAATCACTTCAGAAGACAGTTTGCACCTCGTTTCATTCCCAGAGAGAGAAGAAATAATGATATACAACGATAAAGGAGAGAAGTTGAGGATCAAAAGGTGCCACCCCCACTTCAGAATAATGTTACTGATGAAGGAGAAATAGAAGAAGAAGAGTTTTTTGAGGATCCAAATCAAGATATGAATTATTTTGGAGAACAGTTGACTGAAGGTTTTGTGATTGAGGAGGATTTTTTAAAATCAGAATATTATGATGCAGATGTTTTTGAAACAGAAAATGATTTAAATCTTGAGGTAATTGCTAATATATATCATACTGATCCAAAGAAAACCCTAAATTTAAGATCAGGGCCAAAACAAGTGGTTCAAAATCCAAGAAAGAAGATAATTATGCCTCCTAGACAACAGTCTGATCCAGTATTAGAAAAGAAACAGAATTAGGATAAACAAAAGAAGGTTATTGAAGTTCAGGAAGTGAATAAAAGTATGCAGAATTTTAATCTTGAAAATGAGTTGTGAAAAATTAAAATCCCCATGCCTTTCACTGAGTTGATAAAGAATCCTTCTTACAAAAATTCAATCTTGAAAATGATTGGTTCAGCAAACAGTCAAGTACCCTCTGACACAGTAAATTTACAAGAGGAAAATCCTAAATTTTTTATTGGATCGGCTTTGGAAGAAAAAACTGAAAATGATGCAAGTGCATCTCCTCCTTTTTACATCACATTAACCATTCATGAGCAGATGATACATAATTTCCTTTTGGATTCAAGAGCATATCATAATCTAATTCCAAAAGCAGTAATGGAGGCTTTAGGGTTAAGAATAACAAACCTTATCATGACTTGTATGCTTTCAATTCCAAAGCTGTAAAATGTTTAGGAGTGATAAAGGATATGGTAGTTAGTTTAGCTCAGATACCAATGAAAAGTGTGATTATGGATGTAGTAGTGGCGGATATCACACCTAAGTTTGGAATTTTCCTCTCTAGATGTTGGGCCAAGAAGGTAGGTGGAACTCTATAGATGGACTTAACATATGCAACCGTTGATGTTGAAGAGTGTAATCTCACTCATAGTTAGTTAGTGAGTTAGGTCAAGATATTGTCATTTGTATTTCCTATTTAAATAGCTCTAATACCATGTGAAAGAATAGAATGAAGCGGCATTCAGAGATAGTTCACCACCATATACACTCCACAACAGAATGGAGTTGCTGAACGGAAGAACCGGATCATCATGAACATGGCCCCTAGCATGCTGTCACACAAGAAGCTGTGAAATGAGTATTTGACTAAAGCTGTTGGATGCTCAGTCTACTTGCTCAACAGATCACCCACAGTAACTGTCCAAGAAAATATTCTTGAAGAAGCATGGAGTGGCACTAATACTAGTGTCTCACATCTTAGAATATTTGGCTCTGTTTCCTTTGCACATATACTTGATGAACTTAGAATAAAGTTAGACAAGAAAAGTGAGCACTGCATTTTCACTGGTTATAGTGAACAACACAAGGCATACAAGCTATATAATTTTGTCACCAAGAAGCTTGTGGTGAGCAGAGACGTAAAGTTCATTGAATACAAATGATGAAGTGATCCTTCAGACATACAACATGAAGATCATTCATATTAGCCAGATCTACCTATCAGACTTCCAATATTGGAAGTACAATAGTAAGACGATGCAGTAGATGGTCCACCACAAAACCATCAAACCAAAATCTTGAGAGAGTTATATGAACAGACTCCAATTCTAGAGGAGCAACTTTTGTTTTCTCTCTTCTCCTGTCAATCCACATCTTTTAATGAAGTAGTGAAGGATGCACAGTGGGTAAAAGCCATGAATGAAGAGATTGATGCAATAGAGAAAAATCAGATTTAGGATCTTGTTGACATCCCTGCAGACAAAACCAGTATTGGAGTCAAATGGGTCTATAAGACCAAATTGAATGAAAAAGGAGAACTTGAAAAGCACAAGGCAAGGTTGGTTTCCAAAGGTTATGCACACAAGTATGGTATGGATTATGATGACACCTTTGCTCTTGTAGCAAGGATGGATACCATAAGAGCTGTACTTTCCATTGCAGCACAAAATAAATGCCGTGTGTATCAAATGGATGCAAAATCTACCTTTCTTAATGGTATTCTTGAAGAAGAAGTTTATGTAGACCAGCCACCTAGTTATACTGTCAAAGGTCATGAAGACAAAGTGTATAAGCTAAAAAAGGCCCTGTATGGTCTAAAACAAGCTCCACGAGCTTGGTATAGTAGTATTGACTCCTACCTCGTCAACAATGGTTTCAACAGAAGTAGCAATGAGCCCACTCGGTATGTCAAAATAGAGCAAGGTAAAATATTGATGGTATGTATTTATGTTGATGACATGATTTACACTTGTAATTTGATGATTGAATATTTTAGGGAAGTCATGAAAAAAGAATTTGAAATGACTGATCTAGGACTGATGAAGTACTTCCTTGGCCTAGAAGTTACTCAAACTGATAAAGGTATTTTTATCTGCCAACATAAGTATTCTGCTGATATTTTGCAGAGATTCTGAATGGATAAATGTAAACCAGCAGAAACCCCTATAGCTCTTGGTACCAAGTTAACCAAGAATGGTGATGACCCAATAGTAAACAATACACTCTATAAACAAATGGTAGGAATTTTAATGTATTTTACTGCAACTAGACATGATTTGATGTATGTTGTCAGTATTATATCCAAATTTATGGAGTCTCCCAAAGACTCTCACTGGAACGTTGGAAAAAGAATACTGAGATATGTTACAGGCCACACTTGGATATGGCCTTTGGTACACTCATACACCAGACAATACTCTTATAGGGTAAAATGACAGTGATTTTGTAGGTAGTCTTGATGATAGGAAAAGAACATCTAGTTATGCTTTCCATTTATGTACAAATTTGATCTCTTGGGCATCTCAAAAACAGCCCATTGTGAGCATGTCTTCTGCAAAGGCAGAATATGTAGCAGCCACCACAGTAGCTTGCCATGCAGTTTGGATAAGAAGATTGTTAAAGGATATGGGACACACTGCAAAATATCCCACTTCTATTTTCTATGATAATAACTTTGCAATACAATTGTCTAAACATAATGTATCTCATAGAAAAAGCAAACACATTGACACTCGCTATCATTTCATTCGTGAGTTAGTCAATGATGGACAAATTTCTTTATTGGTTTGTGGCTCTAAGGAATAGTTGACTAACATATTCACCAAACCATTGGGAACATCTAGATTTGTATATCAGAGAGAGCACTTAGGCATAGACAGTGTTGATGATGTACTACCAGTTGAGATTAAAGGGGTGTGTTGAAGAGTGTAATCTCACCCGTAGTTAGTTAGTGAGTTAGGTCAAGCTACTGTCATCATTTGTATTTCCTATTTAAAAAGATCTGAATAATGAGAAGGAAATCAATCTGCCCAGTGTGCTTCTCTCTCTTCATTCTATTCTTTCACAATTCCTATCTTTGGAGGTGAAAACAGAAGGTTGTATAGAGAGTTACAATTTGCTTATATTGTAACTGATGACAAGAATCCTACAAATCATCCATTGTATGTTGTTGAAAAGGATTTGGGTACTTGTATGTTGCATTTTAGTGATTATAATGATGCTTCTGGTTTATTACAGGTTGAAAAAAAAAATCAGTCAAATGCACTAGGGAATAGGAGGATGAACTTTGGCAAATGTATTTTGATGGATCATCATCTAAAGAAGGTATTGGAGCAGGATTTGTTCTGATATCTCCTGGTGGTGAAGTGGTAAGGTTAATGTATAAGTTGGAATTTATTACCACTAATAATACAACAGAGTATGAATCTTTGTTGTTAGGTTTGAGAGCTACAAAATATTTAGGTATTCAGAAAATCTCTGTGTATGGCAACTCTGAGTTGGTTGTTCAACAAGTAAGGAATAACTATCAAGTAAAGCAAGATTTTCTGAAAGTGTACAGGAATGAAGTATGGGATATGATAGACAATTTCTTTGTGGATTTTAATATCGATTATATTCCTAGAAATCATAACCAAACTGCTAATTCTCTTTCCCTAGTAGCCACACATTTCAGGATTCCTAAAACAACACAGCTGAAGTATCCTATTGAACTTAGGTACAAACCTTCTGTGCCTAATAATATAAAGCAATGGATAGTTTTTGAAGATGATTTGGAAATAAAAATATTTTTAGAGCTGGCAAGTGAGTTTTATAATTCCTTAATTGACCAAGAACAAGATGATGAAATTGAATATTTTGAGGGTGTTGCAGAAAATGAGATTGTAGGTCATAAGATCATTGAGCTGAAAAGTAATTTTATTCCTAAGGGTCTGGTGCCTTTGGAGAGGATTGTTTTGAAGGATGACACCCCTTTAAAACCAGTTATGCAGTCTTCAGAAGAAAATGTAATGGATTGTAATATTGGCACCAAGGAGAATCCCAGAATAGTGAAGGTTTCAAAGGCACTCACAACAAAGCAAAGAAACAGGTACATCAAGTTATTAAAAGAGTATGTTGATGTTTTTACTTGGTCATACAAGGATTTGAAGACATATGATACTAGTATTATACAGCATAAAGTACCTTTGAAACCAAATGTTAAACCTTTCAGACATAAATTAAAGAGAATCAATCCTGCTTTGTTTCCCATTATAGAAAAAGATGTAAAAAAATTGTTAGATGCTAAGATTATTGTCCCCCTTCAATATTCTTCATGGGTAGCAAATCTAGTACCTGTCAGAAGAAAGAATGGTGAAATCAGATTGTGTGCTGATTTTTGAAATTTGAATAGGTTTTCATTGAAAGATAATTATCCTTTGCCAAATATTGAACAAATATTGCAGAAGGTGGTTGGTGCACACAGAATTTCAATGGTAGATAGTTTTTCAGGGTATAACCAAATTACAATGCACCCTGATGATAGAGAAAAGATAGCTTTTACTACTCCCTAGGGTACTTTCATGTATGACAAAATGCCTTTTGGATTAATGAATGTTGCAGCTACCTTTCAAAGAGCTATGGACATAGCCTTTGTGGGAGAGAGGGATAAGTTTGTAGTGATCTATTTAGATGATATTATAGTTTTCTCATAATCTAATGATGAGCACTTAAAACACTTAAAACAAACTTTCCTGAAATGCAGAAAATATGGTTTGTCTCTCAATCCCAAAAAGTCACATTTTGTTGTACAAGAAGGTAATTTTTTGGGTCATTTAGTTTTAGCTAATGGCATAAGGATAGATTTAGAAAGGGTAAAAGCTATTCTTAAAATTAGTTTACCAAGGAGCAAGAAGGATGTGCAATATTTTATTGGAAAAATATTTTTTTTGCGTTGGTTCATACCAAATTTTACTGAAACCATTAAACCGATTACAACCATGTTGAAGAAGGATCATGAAGTGAAGTGGATTGCAGAAGCTAAAAGTTCATTTGAAAAGATTAAGATAGCTCTTATGAAAGCACCAGTACTAGTAAGTCCTGATTTTACAAAGGAATTTTTGACTTTTTCTTTTGCATCAGAGGATACTTTAGCTATTGTTTTATTACAGAAGAATAATGATGGACTTGAAAAGCCAATTACATTTTTCAGCAAGACCTTAAGAGATTCAGAGTTGAAGTACAACACTTTGGAGAAGCAATCTTATTCATTGGTAAAGGCCTTAAAGTTTTTCAGAATTTATGTTCTACATTCCAAAGTCATTGCTTATGTTCCTAATGCTGCCATTAAGGATGTTTTGACTCAACCTGATAGTGAGGGAAGAAGGGAGAAATGGATTGCAAAAATAATGGAATATGATGTGGACATTAAGCCTACAAAGCTAGTAAAGGGACAAGGTTTGGCTAAATTGTTAACTGATTCAAATTGTCAAGATTTAGGTCTACATCTCATGGCAGAACAACCAACACAAGAAGAATTGCAAGCAGAGCAGGAGAAGGAAAGAATTATGGACCACTATGTAGAATCCACATGGTATGCAGATATTGTACACTTTCTCTTGTATTTACAATGTCCAGAACATCTAGACAAGAAAGCTGCTAGGTCATTGAAGTTAAAAAATACTAAATATTGTTTGATAGAACAACAACTGTTTTGGAAAGATCCAGGGGGTATTTTGCTTAGATGTTTGGATAAGCCAAAAACTGAAGAAGTAATCTCTGAATCACATGAAGGTGCTTGTGGGGGACATAAGTATTGGAAGGAAACAACTTATAAAATTTTGAGAGATGGATACTATTGGCCTTATTTATTCTCCGATGTATATCAGCAAGTAAGAGCATGTATCCCTTGTCAAAAGTTTGCTGGCAAGAAAAAGCTGGTGTTTTTACCATTAAAGTCTATTGCAGTAAATGCCCCTTTTCAGTAGTGTGGTTTGGACTTCATAGGGAAGATAAATCCTTCTTCTTCAGGGCAGCATAAATGGATTTTGACAGCTACATATTTCTTTACTAAATGGGTAGAATCTATCCTCACAAGAAATGCAACAGACAGGGTAATCATATATTTTATTTAGGAAAATATACTTAGCAGATTTGGATGTCCCAAGAAGTTATTGACTGATAATGCTCAAGCTTTTTAGTCCAAATCTATGGTGGCATTTTGTGAAAAGAATGGGATTGTTTTGAAACACTCAACACATTATTATCCTCAGGGAAATGGGTTATCTAAGTCAACTAATAAGAGTATTATTCAAAGTATCAAGATGTTATTGAAGCAGAATAAACGATCATGGGACTCAATGTTAAAATATCCATTGTGGGCAGACAAAATAACAATTAAAAAGGAAATTGGAACTTCTCCTTTTCAATTTGTATATGGTACTGATCTAGTGTTTCTTGTTCAACTTGGTATTCCAGTGATGAAATTTCTTCAACATAGTCAAGAAGAACCTAGTGATATTCAAAGAAGAATTTATGAACTGATAGAATTACAGCAAAAACATGAAACAGTAGAGGAAAAAGCTTAGTTGTACAAGACAAAGATCAAAGAAAGGTTTGATAGAAAGATCAAGGGGAACACCTTTTCAAATGGAGATATGGTTTTGAGATGGGATGATAGAAAGGAGCAGAAAGGAAAGCATGGAAAGTTTGATAATCTATGGTTTGGTCCTTTCATAGTATCAAATATTCTGGAGAATAATACTTTTGTGTTATAGACTTTGGATGGTGAGGAATTGTCTAATCCAGTTAATGGATGTATCCTCAAACATTTTTACAACTTTTGAGGTAGATATTGGACTTTCATTGTACATATCGGTGTGAATAATAAAATAAACACTCCGTGGCCCAATGGAATTTTTTCAGAGTAGCAAGTAGTTGCAGTTACAACACAGAAGGCACTGGTCTACAGGTTCTTGAAGCCTCACAGGGAGGACTTCATCCCGCAGCAGGAGCCAGATGTTATAGCCTGTTTTTGCTTCTCATTTTAAAACATTTGCTTATGTTTTGAAACATAGTTTTGTTCATTTTTAAGTTTGGATTTTAGGTTGCTTTAAATCTTTTCTTTGATTTTTATGTTCGTATTTAGGTGACTTCATAGGTTTTTCCAATTTTGGCTTTACCTAGCAAAATTTATAGTTTTCAGGGAATTGTAGGATGTTTATATGAATTAAAGGTTATAAAAAATATCATAAATTTTATTGTAGGCCATTTAACCAAATTTAACCCTTTGCTGTGAGTTATACTTTGAAAATTATTGAAACATGTATTCTTGTAGCGCAAGCCCAAAAAAATTACACACGCATGCTACAAGAAAATCGCGCTATCTGCAAATCATGATTTTTGGCTCCAAGTTTTTGAAATTCATGAATAGGAGAGGTCATTCACACTTGTTAATGTGTTCGATACATGTTTTTGGCTAGACTGATCATTGTGACAAGTGTTAACAGTTTAGGAAAGGAATCATTAGGGTAAGTTGCGGTGGTCTGGAAGTTATGATACAGAGTAGTGGAACATTGATAATTATCCATGATGAGGAAAATTTGCCTTGAGTTACGCATCTCCTGAAGTGTATGAAGAGCATACGAGGCCGTGGTAGAGTTTTGGCAGTTTGTAACCAAAATTTGAAGAAGGTCAGAAATTTAGGTCTTTGAAGGGCGACTTGTTACAGAGAGAAATTCCTATGGCTTGGGGTACCACAACAGACATCTAGACTCCAGAAATCAATCTTTCCCAATATGAAATAGAAATAAAAACATCTAACACTAAAGGAGCGAACCTCGTACCTTATTCCGGATGGTTGAAGTAGATCCCCGTTGAGCTTTCCAATGTTCAGCTTGAATTGTTATAGCACGTCCTCAACAACAAGTAAACAATACAAGCATACTATATTTCATGGTGTTAGATCTATTCTAGCATATATAATCAATAATGTAAAAGCATTTGACATATTCCAATGGATACAATATTCATTCAAATACACATTACTGGACAGGAAAAGATATTTCTATTAATATGAATCAGATATTACAAGTGACAACCTCTGACGACACGTCTACGAACCGGAGAAACTGAATCCCCCACTTGGGCCTCCACCACCTCAATCCTCCATCACTCCGATAGCAAGCTTACTAGAAAAAGGCAATCTTGGGAAGAACATAACAGTGCTCCAAGGGACAAAGGGATGGAGACTCAAGCATAAGTTCTCGCAACAATGGACTATAGTTTCGTTACTCTCAATTCTCTCTCATCTCCCATGCTTTCAATGTATCAAGGGGTTCCTTATATAGCTTCACAAGGGATAATTAAAGGTCGAATCCGTGTGATCTCAAGGCATATGGAAGGCCAAGAGTCATATGAATCGGATCCAAGTCAAGGAATGTTCCAAAGGATTTTGGATTATGTACACATCCCGATGTACGCAACTATAGAGGGAATATCTGTGTATGTACACAGTTATCGGGGAAAAAGCCGCGTATATCACTTTTCTAATGTTTTTAGGGATGGTCAAGGATACATCAAAAGACAAAAAGTGGTCCATAGGGGCTATTGAGTCTACAGCGAGACAGGGGAAGGCCATACAAATGTGTGATTCACCTAGTGTGGTGAAATCCGCTATAACAGATGCCCCCTAATGTATGAGATCAGAGGGGTTATACGATGTCCGAAATACATTATAAGTCCATCCCAGAAGTGAAGTGATGAAGGTACCCAAATGGAAGACCAGCCACCCAATCAGCATAATACCATAATACAACTCTACATATAATTGTGAATACATATAGCAGTCCCGGATACATAAGAGTACAATGGCCATGAATAGGCATGAAACATGATAACACATATGTGGTCATCGCCACGTATAATATACATAGATCAGAATCTCCATGATGAAGATATACAAAGGACCATGATCTCCACACAGGATGAAGATATATAACAGATCAAGATCTCCATAGTGGCTGGAAATGTCTAACATATACTGGAACAAGTCACGAGAGTTGAAATCTCATGAACACTGGCATGATCAAGGAGGTAGCATATAGTGGATGCCACCAATCTGGAAGGTCTTCTACACACACCGCTACGAGTACATGTCCTACTATGTGAATAGAGGTGTCAAGGTCGAACATAGTAGTCCATCATCTAATTACCGGTCATTGATGTATACCGTTAACAGATGCGAGATCACACACCAATAATGAAAATGGGAATCAAGGTACTGGAGTGAAAACTAACAAGTGTGAATAAATGTGTTGAGGTCGAACACTTGAGAGAATCCATCGATCAGGGGACATTGATGTATTCCCAAAAACTGTCGATGGTGAG
Source organism: Pseudotsuga menziesii (assembly GCA_001517045.1). Lineage (NCBI taxonomy): Eukaryota > Viridiplantae > Streptophyta > Pinopsida > Pinales > Pinaceae > Pseudotsuga > Pseudotsuga menziesii. The sequence continues at coordinate 51,220 of LPNX010069792.1, forward strand.
AGAACCTGCCACTGATGACTGCAAGTCTCAAGGCACTCAAAATGACTCTAGACTCCAATCCCAGAATAAATGATCTAAAGTCGATGGGATGAAATCCGCTGGAAGGAGGGCATTAGGGAATCCCCCATCATCCAACACGAGGTACTCAACAAAGCTGTATAATGTGGAAGGACTCGATCATAAGGTGCACGAACCAGTAACTTTACCGGGAATGGCTGACCTACAAAGTCAAGATAACTGAGGAATGGCCGACTTAGGTTTCAACTTCCTTCGAACAAGAGCATAACGGTGTATGGTGACTGAATGAAGGCAGCATAGACTCGATATACAAACTAGGACATATCTATGACGCAGGAGGCAACAATAGAGGCTCCATAGGGACTGGAAGCTTAACCAGTTGGTGGAGATAAAACTCAGATAACGAGTACAGCTCCTAAGTCAAACTATAACCCAACCAATGGATGTGATATACAGTGCTCTGTTCGAAGGCGACACGACTCGACAGTTGCCAAAGATCATATCTTTTCTTATCTGGCTTTTTGGTTTTTTGATTTTTTTGGTCTTTTTCAGTTATTTGGAAAGCTTGAAAAAATAATAAACTAGCTTTATAGTTACAAACTAGGAGGAGATGAGTGTCATTTAGGGAAAACAAACTAGTTCCAAGTAGTGGAACATACCTATTCTCAATGCAAGGATACATGTGTAGGATACCGACACTCAGGGGAAAATCCCCTCCCGGTACAAAGGGAATCAAGCTGCGAAGGATATAAAGAAAGGCTCTGCATGGCTAGGCATGAGACAAGCTCGGGCTATATGGCTGAAACACAATGTCAGGGGAGCTGGCATAAAGCTCAATAAGATAGGAAAAGCTCATGATAATGCATCCATAACTTGATACAAGGGAGTCCGGGGGGTCATGGCCAGCATAAGATCAAGAAGAGTATGAGGCTCTTGCGAAATGTCATGGCAATACTATACAACGGACTCCCACACCCTAAAGGGGGAAACATCAGCATGGGCACCAAATGAAAATAAGGTGCTAACTAGGGTACCCATGTAAGGTGAGGCTCTACCACTCATATCATGCCACTTCTATAGTAGCAAGAAGGTTCCGTGACATAATAGAGTGGGTTCGTACCTAAGGATATAGTGACATGGTCATAAGGTCATGCAAAATGCAAACGGTAGTGAACCTAACCTATATGCCAGTGTAGATGTGATACCTGAGCTAAGCACGAACGGTCTCTGGTCACAAAAGAAGCATCCAACATACAACTCCAGACCCAAGGAAGACCCAACCACACTCACAACCCACCCAGCAGCTTCCCACAACATCAGACTCACCAAAAGGGAGGATGTATGCAGCTGTATAAAGAATAGTTGTGTATGTACATGACTTTTGGCCAAACATCCCCGTATGTACGTGACTGTTGTCCAAAAACCGACGTATACAGAGAAGGCAATGGTAAAAAGCAGGTCAAGGCCAAACCAATAAAGGGGAGTGTCAATGGACAAACATACTATAAAATACGACACAGAAACAGAGAGAAATCAAGAGCAAGTCAATAATATCAAGCCCATTGTGCCGATAAAAACCCCCAAATAAAAACAAGGAACATCCCCAGTGCAGTCTCCATTTCTGTTACGGAGAGAAATTCCTATGGCTTGGGGTACCACAACAGACACCTAGAATCTAGAAATCAATCTTTCCCAATATGCAATAGAAATAAAAACATCTAACACTAAAGGATCGAACCTCATACCTTATTCCGGACGGTTGAAGTAGATCCATGTTGAGCTTTCCAATGTTCAGCTTGAATTGTTATAGCACGTCCTCAACAACAAGTAAACAATACAAGCATACTATATTTCATGGTGTTATATCTATTCTAGCATATATAATCAATAATGTAAAAGCATTTGACATATTCCAATGGATACAATATTCATTCAAATACACATTACTGGATAGGAAAAGATATTTCTATTAATATGAATCAGATATTACAAGTGACAACCTCTGATGGCACATATGCGAACCGGAGAAACTAAATCCCCCACTTGGGCCTCCACCACCTCAATCCTCCATCACTCCGATAGCAAGCTTACTAGCAAAAGGCAAGCTTGGGAAGAACACAACAGTGCTATAAGGGACAAAGGGATGCAGACTCAAGCATAAGTTCTGGCAACAATGGACTATAGTTTCGTTACTCTCAATTCTCTCTCATCTCCCATTCTTTCAATGTATCAAGGGGTTCCTTATATAGCTTCACAAGGGATAATGAAAGGTTGAATCTGTGCGATCTCAAGGCATATGGAAGGTCAGGAGTCATATGAGTGGGATCCAAGTCAAGGAACGCTCCAAAGGATTTTGGATTATGTACACATCCCGATGTACGCGACTATAGAGGGAATATCAGCGTATGTACGCGGTTATCGGGGAAAAAGCCACGTATATCACTTTTCTAATGTTTTTAGGGATGGTCAAGGATACATCAAAAGACAAAAAGTGGTCCATAGGGGCTAACGAGTCTGCAGCGGGACAGGGGAAGGCCATACAAATGTGTGATTCACCTAGTGTGGTGAAATCCGCTATAACACGACTGTTTGGCACTATCCTGGCAGTCAGAGAAGGATTAACGAATGAAATTGGACACCTAGCAGACAGGAAAACGCATTTATAGTAGCTAAATTCACTATCTGATAGGTAGGAGGTGAATTGATATCATATTCCATGTATTTGGGTTCACATTGATAGAAGATTAATTATTGAGTTTAACTAAGAATGCTAGTATATAAACCCAATTGATGCTCAATGTCAAATTTTCTCTGTCAATATGTCAATAGAATTAAGATACTTATCAGTTTAAGTGATAAAATCCAGTTCAGGGGTTTAGTTTCCCAACATATCATTGTATGTTAAAATTTCCAGGATCCGAATAGAGTTAGAGTTATTTACTGAAATAAGCAATTTTTAAGTTTAGTCATCTAAAATGAAGAGGAGTGGGAAAACAAACAGAGCTCAACCCTAAGATATGTCTTGGGTTCAAGCTTTCTGAGACTATGCAAGATTATTTTTAGAAGTAGGATGGTTAAAAAAAAATCATAAGATTGATGGGTATCACACAGAGGTCTCGTATAAGTTTGCTCAGTGTTTGGATAAAGATATTGTTACTTTTGACACCTTAAAGATTGAGTTGACCAGAAAAATAATAGAAGAGGCCACATGGATCCCAAATGAAGGCGAATATTGGTTCATAAAATTACCTTTGATGCATAGAATTACTTGCTTCCAGATGTGGTTGCAGACTGGGGTAAAGGAGTACATATCCAGAAATTCAAACCAGAATGGAGAGAGCCAATAAAAATTATGAAAAGTTATATCACTTGTGAAGGAAGATTTGCATTTGTTTTTAAGTATCATTTCAGAATTTTGCAGCATCTTAAACGTGAAGCAAAAATGAATCTTCCTTTCTTTTTCCTTAAAAGCCTACAAAAGATATATAGCAGGGTAGAGGAGCATCAAGACCATACTAAATAGTCTATATTTCATCGTGGTCTAATAAAGCTAATCATAAGTACTGTGCTTTGAAAGAAGTCAAAAACATGGGATTATTTTGTATTTTGGTCTGGATTTCAAACTGAGAAGGAAGACCAAAATCAGAAAAGACAATTGAATAAAGGTCATAATTTGGTCAAGAAACTGATAAAGAGAGTCACAGTCAAGATCAAAGAGTATAGTATACAAGAAAAATCTATGACCCAAAGAGATGAAAATGTTGAAGATGAACATCAAACTAATATTGAGGAAAATGAAATATCAAAGGTAGGAATGAAGGCTTTATAGCCCGTGAAAGATAGTTTTTATGTAGAAGTAAACCAAGAAGTAAAGGAAAATGTGAAAGAATAGGAACAAGTTCCTATGATAGTACAGTCAAAAGATGAGAAAAACACATTGTTTGATGAAGCTAGGGTTGACACTGAACATGATGCACAGAAACAGTCTGAAGAAGGGGTAATGTCATGAGGGATAAAAAGAAAGTTAGTTCAGTTATCTTTTATCAAACATCAAGGAAAATCTTTGAGCATGTTAGGGGAAATTGGGGCAAGTTGGAGGCCTAAGACTAGACCCAAGAATAAACTCACGTTGAATATGAAAAAATTGTTAAACCCTAAACTAGCTCAAAAGAAATTTACAGTTATTGAAGACTCTTCATCTCAAGAACAGTTAGAAGACAATGAAGATCTGAATGTAAAGGAGATGAAGGGTAAGAAACAAATTATTTTAGAAGATAAGTTAGCTTTCACTGAAACAAAAATTTTAGAGATATTTAAGGAAGTTCGAAAGAAGGTAATCTTAGAACACCATCAAGAAGATTCAAAGAAGCAACATTCAGTTATATCAAGTCTTTGTGTAGAGAAAGGAATGGTTGCAGAGCCATCAACCCAATGCAGTGTTGAAGTCAATGAATATTTAGGAGTCCCTGTGGCTGAAACAGAGTATCTGGAAGAAGGTGAAGAGATTTTTAAGAATTTCAAAATCCCTTGGATTCCAGAAGAAATGCATCCTATATAATAATGAAAGTGCATCGATTCTGAGATTGAGAATTTATAGAGGAGCATTAAATAGTACAAATATCAGATCGAGTACCTACATGAAACAAATGAGGGATTAGTGACTGCTAATAGAAGATTGAAAGAATATTTAGAGGAGGTAAATAGCCACTATCAAGAATTAATTGTAGTTTCTAAGGAGGCTTTGAAAAGGAAAAGACAGACACAAAGTCTGTATGTAGAATTGAAGCAAACCATTCAAGACCTAACACATCAAAATCAGGAGCTTTCAAAAAGAGTTGAAGAGCTGGAAGCTGATCATCAAAAAACAAGAAGGAATACTCAAGCTTTAGAATGGATATTTCTTTTGGCAGAGGCTGCTAAGGACTTGTAAAGTGCTTTAAGAATAGTGGTTATTAGTTAGTTTTTGAAAAAGTTAGTTTATTTTGTATGACTATATTCTTATTAAATAATTTGCTAGTATGACCTAAAAGTAGTTTTTTCAGTTATGTAACTGTCTTTGAGAAACCAAGATAAAATTAAGGCTGGAAAAAGACTGAGGGTTCAAATTTTTGTACAAGGGGAGGCTATCAAGCCATTGTTTTATGGAGCTAAGTGTCAAAAAATCTTATGTATTTTGAATGACTGATTATGAAATATATGCAAACTATAAGCCCTGTTTAGCCTATCTTCTTGTTTCATTTCTTATCTGTTTAATCACTCAGTTGATATCTTCATTTCTTGTTTGAGGTTATTATTCACGAAATGATTGTTAACTGTGGATGAAAGTCAGTGTTGTGATTATTGTTTCTGGTTTATATTTTATATATTATGCATCTCAGTTCTTCTTTGTGCATGATTTAGTGTTTTCCTTAGCCTTATGAAGTTTTCACCCTCTTGTTTGCAAATTGCACAACCAAAACCCTAAAAAAACCTATTTTACTTATTTTTATTTTATGAGATTGTGTTGGTTTGTTCTTTTGTAGTCTGAGAACAATTTCTAGCACTAATAGTGTCCATAAATCCAACAAGAAGCACTACCTATAAAGAAAATGATGCACTAACCTATGGGGTATGAGTGCAAGAAAACTCGTAGATACAAGCTGGAAGCCCCTCCCAAATCGTATCCTCTATAGGGTGATGAAAACCCATTCAAACAATACGAAATGGATGAACAATAGGATAAGAAAATCCCACTACCGAGAGGGACCTCAAGTACAAGAGCCCTATATAGAATGGCAACTAGGCTACCTCATTCATGAAATGTCTGGAGTGGTTTCCTGGCACTTCATCCCTTTGGCCCTCAACACCTGGTATATTCTGGCATACATGAGGAGGACTATGAAGGGTTAGAATTTAGTACATAATGGAGTGCAGTAGTCCACCCTGACTTCTAGAACCCCTTCATTGTGGCTTACTCTCACATAGTGGGGGGGCCTCCAACAGACTGGCCATGACCATGCCAACAAGTACAAGAGGATTTTGGTACCATAATGGAAAATAGATATATCTTAATTGTGAGTGACAAATGGGTGTTATTTGGATGCCTATCCCTAGTTTCCTAACTTAACTAAAATATTGTTTTGGTCCCCAAATGATGTTACAATGTGGTTTGAGTTAAGTTAATTTTTAGGCTAGCTTAGGGTCATGAACCAAGCATTTTACTTTAGGGTGTGAGATGTGTACACAAGTGATGTGTATAAACCCTAGAAATATCATGATTGAGATGTAAAATGCAGATAAATAATAGTAAATGACCGTAAAAGTCATGTAAAATAACTAATTCTTCCAGAAAATAAAATGTTCACAAGTAAATGAGCGCGTAAGGAATTGATCAGGTTGTAGGAAACACACATGGGGTATCAACCACGAAGATTAAATAAAGGGGCTCAAATACAAGGAAAATAGGACCAAAAAATAAACTACAGGACTGTAATGGATCAGATCTGGACAAAAACAGGTCAGGAAGGGGTAGAACACAGATAGAGGATCTAGAAAAAGGGTCTTAAACATCCAAAATGGGATAGAAAACTGTAGGCCACAATTTTTGGCAGAATAGGTGTGAATGGGGTCACACAAAACTGTAAAACAATCATGATCAGGACATAAAATCAGTAGAAAGGATTAGGTCACAAAAAACAGGGGTTTATGCATGACAGGTCACACAATACTGGGTCACAATACTGACTGGGGTCGCTCCGGGATCTTGGACAAGTGTGATATGGAATTTTGCTCCAAGTCACACTTATTGGGGTAGAAAGTATGACCTAGGTCATGTTTATAGGGAAAAAAGGAGTGACCTAGTCGCAAATTTCTACCGAATAAGTGTGATCCGACCTAAACTAGGGGTTTTTCAGAAAAGGTCACCAACTTTGGACAAGGGGGAAGGAATTGAGGCAAGACTGGTTTGGATCTACCATGAGGGGGTCATATCTATGATGGTTGAAGGTACCCAAGTATAAAAAAATAGTAGGAACACCTGCAAAAACAAAGATATGAAATGATGAACCGAGTGGAGTCGCCAAAACTATAGTGGGGATTTCCCCCCTACTTTCATTACAGGAAATTTCAACTCAAAATGGGCCTTTTAACTTTTATTCAAATTCCATGTCATCATGTGTTAGCCAATGAAATTTATTTAAATTTTAAATACCGTATAGGTCTTAAACACTTTTTTAATATAAATTTGGGGATAGGTATCATAAAAAAAACTACTTTTTTTGTTTTTATTTTTGACATATCTCCCTGTGTTTTTACTCAAATTTCGATCGGGAGAGATCGTTGGATGCGGAATTAAATTCCTCATCTAACAAGTAACCACTCAGCATTCTTTTAACGGAGCCCGCTACCCCAAAAACAAGAAATACCTGAAAAAATGGAATGATGACATCATCATTTCATTTTTCAGGTATTTCTTGTTTTTGGGGTAGCGGGGTCCATCAAAAGTATTTCGAGTGGGTACTCGTTGGATGCAGAATTTAATTCCGCATCCAACAAGCTCTCTCGATAGAAATTTGAGTTAAAACACAGGGAGATATGTCAAAAATACAAACAAAAAAATAGTTTTTTTCTTTTCTTCCTCCAAAATTAATAAATATTATTTTATTATTTTAACTATTATTTTATTAGTTCATTTTAGGAGGCCCATTTTGAGTTGAAATTTCCTCTAATGTTTCTAAAGCACCTACCCCAAATCAACCAGATCATAGGGTAGATTTCATGGTGTGAAGTATCTCTCAAGTTCATCATGTAACAATAAACAACAAAAAATAGAAATATGTTTATGATTTTAATATATTTTTTATCTAACTAACTAAAAGCAACAACATGCATACCTTTATTTAAAGTAGGCCATTGTAACCATCTGAGGAAATAGTCCATGGGCTCCATGGTCTAGTTCTCCAATTGTCTCCAATAATGGTTTTCAAATTGGGGAATGGATCCAAGTGGGTATGGATCAAGATCAACATATAGAGTGGGAAATTATATGGAAAAATATGGGAGATAATGGTGAAAAGTAGTGTCATGTAATGTAATGGCCAATATTTATGGAATCAAAGAATGTAATGTTTAGGGGGGAGACCTTCACAATGTATTTATAGGATGAACCAATGTGTTTTGAACCATGGTAATGACCCATGGTATTTTATTGTACAAGTTATTTATCTATTGTTTTGGAGAGAGTGGGGATAAATCACAATAAATGCTCAACTTCCCTGTATTTATGGGGGGAGGAATAATAATGTTGTGGACCATATTTGGTGGAATTTTAGTTGTGAAGGTAAAAATGGAGGAAATAATGGTGGGATAATGATGTATAGTTATGGTTTGGACCATAGAGATATAGGTGAACAATTTTTGGTGTTAACAGTATCTCACTACAAGTTTCCAATCCTTACCCATTGCTATGGTGGTAGCCTTGAGGTTTTCTAATGCCAGACCTTAGAATGTATCCCATAAGTGAGTGGCTCCTTCTATTTAAAAATATTTTTCAACCTTATGAAAATATGGAAAGAAGGCCAATGCCTCTCAAAGTCTTGATCTCCACTGATGATTCTTTCCAACTCCTCAGGCTCTTCAGGATCCTCATTCATCTTTTCTTCAACTTGTTCATATATTCATATTTGGAGTATAATTCTGAGTTTCCATCCCACAATAGAAGAAATCCCATCTTCTTAACTCAATTAAACATAGTCTTGAAATATTTGATATCATCATCCATATCATTGGTGTTTTTTTGCATCACCCTGCATAATGATTTCTTCAACGTCATATTTTTGGCAATCTTTATTACCTGGGTTCTTATGTTTAGCTGCAATTATTCCAACTATTTGTTGGTTCTGCTATTCAGGTAATCTATAGTTTGACTTTATTGGGTTGGATTGTCTCTCATTGTTTAATTTACCTTCATTATATCATTCATTCCAAATTTATATACCTACATTTCAATAGTCATTAGGCTCATTAAATCCCATTTCTCATTAAATATTTCAGCAATTGTATCCGATATTTCCTATTTATTTCTTCTCAGAAATTCCTCTCCTTAGGAATCCATATTTAGTTATGTGACCTGGCCTTTCAAATCATCAACTTCCCTTTTCAGGTCAGTGATGTCATCATCCCTTTTACTCACTTCATGCTTCAACTCTATTCTTCTCTTATTCTTCTAGGTGACATCATCCTCCAAGCCTTTTATTTTGGTCTAAATGTATTCTTCAATTATGGCTAGTTCATATTGTTATACCTAATTATCTTCAACATCAAGTTGTCTGACCAAAATATTAGCATTTTCTTTAATTCTTCAAGAATTGAAGATAGAAATAAGCAAGGGTGGACCATTTCATACTTTTGGCCACCACCTTTCTTTAGTTATGTACAAACTGCGGTACCTATATCAGCAACACCCTTTTTCTAAATATAGTAAGTGGTTCCACCACCTATTCCTCATGTACAATGTTCGGTTCCCCCCTGGTAACACCCTTTTCCCTTGGACAAGAAGTGGTGCTCAAGTTATAAAGGAAAAAAAGGAAGCTTTGAGAGGCTTCTCGAAGCTTTCCTTCGTGGAGCCTCATCCCTATAGTTCAGGACACCAGGAGCTTGAGATCCCTCATTGTAGGATCCTCTCCACCTCACCCATGAAGTCCTCAACCTATCCTATCCTCTAATGCCTTTAAATACTAGCTTTCCCCTCATGAATAAGGGGAGGAAGAATGTTTTATTGCATCTAAACTCTAGCCAAATTCAGACAAGACTAGTGATTGGTTAGTGGGAAAGCTTAAATATTTGAGGCAAGGTTCATTTGAGAAGGATTCTCAACACCAAGGCTTAGGTTATATGCTCTCTATCTTCATGTTTTTAATACAAATAAAGTTTTATTTCCCATAAACATTTATGTGTTTGATCATCATTATGTTTATTGTTGAATTCCTTGTTCATTGACATAAGATTATAGACTTGTTAATCTGATTTGGTATGTGTTTTTTTTGTGTATCTTGCAGGACATATGCATATATCAAGACCTACAAAGACCAACCTTTGTAGCATGTGAAAGGTAAGAAGAGTATTCAATTCAAGAAGTTTATGCAATCTTAAGGAAATTTATTTTATATTGTAACTAATTTGTTCTAGTACTGGGTGTTTTAGGCTAGGGAAGAAACCTTTGTTTGCACTGGCTGAGTATTTTCGGTAATAAAATTGGCAAATCCACTAGGGAGCATAGATAAAAAATTCTTGTTTTTGTTTTTGAACTTGTCTTAATTTTCAATTTCAGTTTATAATTCAGATCTACTTGTGAATTAATTAGATCTGGCTTGGAATTGTTAAATGTGCCTTAATCTACTTCTAATACTTCAAATTCTTACTTTTGTATGTTGATTGGATCCAATATATAAACTTTAACATATTTCTTTTTCACCTTTGTCCCTGATTTCAAATTCTTCATTGGCCACCACACCTGGGTAGTGAACAAAGAGATGTTCCATTGCTTTGTTACTATAGACAAAACAAAGTGCTTAGCTAGTAATGCTTTGTGCTCACCTGTCAACCAACAGTTCCAGGTAGGGTTTCAATACCTGATTTATTTTTTAGATCTTGCATTCACATTTTAGTTTTCGAGTATTCTTTTCCTTTGTTACCGATAATTGAAATCATTAGTCAAGATCTGGAAAGTGTTTTTAGGCCTGATTTGTTCATAAAATTCTAAGAGTTAGTTTTGGTTTATCCTTTGAGGCTTTTTTATTCTTTTTTGTTTTGGTTTGAAAGAGGATTTTTTTGAAAAGTAATCATATATTTAGATCTTTGAGTGTTGTTGATCAATTGGAGAGGAAATTAGTTTTACTTTTACGCTCTTCATATATTGTTAAAATATTTTTTTTATACTTATTATTGAAAAACTAAGAGAAAATTGACCATAGATATAAGCATAGGGATGAACTATGTATTACTTGATTAGTCTCATCGGCTTTCAAGTATCTATGTTCTGATTTCTTTCTGTATGTTTTATTCTGGACAAAAAGAACAAATAGTTTTTTTTTAGTCTTTTATCATTTTGATGAATTGAAAGAGTTTGGTGAGTTAATTAGTGATAGTGTCTTTCTTTTTCAAAAGAGATATTATTCTTTTCCTTTTCAAAACTATCCCTAGAAGTCTTTGCATGCTTGCAATAGGAGTAAAAGTATAGTTCAATATTTTTGGCTTGGGATTTATTTGTTACACTAAAATGAGAATTGGACCTCTATCCCTTCTTTAAGTAGGGAATATCCAAAAATTTGATGTGAAAAAATTGCATGAGAATATTGCATGGTTTTACTTTTCCATACACACCTCATGCATTCACCTAACCATCTAATATAAAATCAAGAGTTGGTTTAGGTTAAAAAATTTAACAATTTGAGTGATAGGATAAAGACGTGTTTCGACATCTTAAAATGTAGGAAACCCCCATCCCAAGTTATTGTGTCAACCAGGGGAACCATTTATAGTATGGGGAAAAATATTGTTGTAGGAGAATTGATAGTCAGTGTACCTTCCATAAATACCAACATGGTTATCCCCTCTTCCGGTAAAAGGCAACCCTCATGGGTCCCACCTACCTTTAGTCAACCTTGATGGGGTTATACTTATCTAGGAAATCAACCTCCTGTAGTCAATCAGAATTATCAACCTACAACGTCAGGAGTTATTTATCCTATAATGCATTACTCGGGGAATATGTACACCCCATGGGGCCAACCTAATTGGTAAAATGTACCCACACTCGAAGGACCACCTGTCAATACTCTTGGAGGTTATGGAGGTCCACCACCTGGATTTTCTTCATTTGGAAATCCACCTTCTGTAGGTCCTCCAGCTGTAGGTCCATATTTTGAAGGAATCCCACCTGGAGGATCCCCTCCACCTTGACGTCAGCCCTCTTAAATTCCACCTCCCCTGAGTGTCCCACTGCTTGGAGGACCCTCGAGAGGATCATTTGTGAATCAACCACCTAATAAACTAGTGATAGGAACATCATCAACACCTTGCTATCAATCAAATTACGGTCTTACTGCTCCACAAATGCCTTATCAATATTACCAGTATGTGCAACCCAACTAGAAACTCCCATTTTTTGCTACTTTGGACTTTCCAAACTTGTCCAAATTGATTAATGATCCCATCCAACATGCCCATTTTTGGCCAGCAATTTCGGTCAAATTACCATCATACATCCCCAAGTTTGATGGGAAACAAGGTGAAGATCCAAAAAACCATGTTATGACCTTCCATCTATGGTGTTCTTTGAACTCCTTAATGGATGACTCCTTTTGTTTCAGACTCTTCCAAATAAATTTGACTGGAATGACCACTAAGTGGTATATTGAAATTCATTGGAAACTATTTCCTTACCCATTTCCAGCTTCCCATCCATTATGAAACTGGTGTGAATCTTTTGACTTCTCTTCGACATAGTAGTTACACTCACATATCTGATCACATTCATGAGTGGAGGAGACATAGAAGGTTGATAAAAGCTCCTATTTTGGATCAACTATTAGCTGACCGGTTTACTAAATCATTGTTTCCTCCTATTTCCTGAGACGTGGCTATGGGAAGTGTTGTAACGGAGGAACGGGCTATTATCCAAGATCAATATTTGGACTTAGTTTATTCTCAGTATGAAACCTTATATGATTTGGTACCTAATTCTCCTCATCCTAGTACCGATCCCTCCAAGGCACCTATTGAAACTCTTGTATATGTTGTAGTAGGTTCAATCCAACCTCCATCTACAACAAAACTTGCTAAGCAGTAGAGACCTTTTACTGCTACTTCATCTGCTTCTAATGTTTCCACTGAGGTGAAATCTATCCAATCATCATAAACACCATGTTAGCACTCATATTTTACCCCCGGTTGTGAAAAAGTAAACCCCAAGGTAACCACATAACCAATATTTAGGAAAGCAAGTTGGCTCCTTTCTCTCCAGAGAGGGATCTCTTAGTAATTTTTATCATAGACCAAATATATGTAACAAAAGATAAAATTACGATTGTTGGTGGTTGAAACAAGTGTACATTGGGAATGGATTCATAATGTGGAACAATATCATTAACATTGTTGATGCACGAGAAAATTTAACAAAAGTAAGGTAGCAATCTTATTACAGTCAAAATTATATTTTCTGGTGATTATAGAGGAATTTAGAAATAGTCCATTTATGTGGGAATCTAACAAGGATGAATCCAACATTAACTTTGTATGAACAAGTTTTGTGAATTTTTGAAATCAATAGATAAATCATATGATTATGAATTTTTCACTATTAAAAACTCATTCAAACATGAAAGGGAAACCATAATGGAAGTAATAAACAGGAAGAACATGCACATGAGAAAAGGAAGGTACAGACTATAACAAATACAACACATGAATCTCTAAAAAGGCCATCTTCAACTCTACAATTTTATTAATCTCTGGAATAAAAGTTACAATGCAAAATATCACGAGTGTTCTGATTATGATCGCTAACAGTCAAAAAGGATACATCTTTTCTGGATAGTTTTCTGACATCTACATACAGCTTCATAGATTCATTCATAGATACATCCTTGTCATCTCTATACTTGTAAAATAGTCCAGCTCTGGTTTCGAACTGAGAGATAGAATCCTTGGGTGTCTCTGAGAAGGCATATCCTTTGGCTTCAAAGGATGGTCCTTTGACTTTAATTTGATTTTTATTTCCTTTAGCTTCTGCTACATGTATCCTCTGACCTGCCTCTTCAACCTTCTACTTATTTGGAGTTTCAGTAGTTTATTCTTCTTATGTATCCATTGCATCATAAAAATCCCTCTTTTTAGTTCTCAGAGTGACTAGCAATGGGTGTAATCTTCTCAGCTACTGGAACAATATTCAAAGGATCTATTTGTATAGAACTGGTGTCCTCCATTGGACAAGTGGAACCCTGTTGCATATCCTCCTTGTTCTATGTTTCCTAAGGATAATCCATCCAATTGGAACTCTTGACCAAGCCTATGATTTCTTAATGCTCAAAGGGTTTATTTTGATTGACTTGTATTCTTATTGATATGATATGGTGATGATCATAGTTGACAATTACAATAGTATGAAACCTCATTTCCTTCAGCAAATCCACCACTATAGTCAAAGCAGCTTTACTTTTTATGATGAATGGACCAACTACCCATGGAAATTTGATTTTAGATGATTTCCTAAAATTAATAGTGTTCATTCTCATCAATGAAATTTTTCCTAATCAAATCTAAAGAAAATATCCTAGGAGTTAATAAAGATGGAAAACTATAAGGTTGATGAACAAATCCATACACTCTAATTATAGTTCCCTCTTCCATTAAGAACCAGTCTCCACTTCTTTTCTCAAGTGAAAATTGTAGCATTTCCTTCATAAGAGGTAGCACCCTGGGTAACTTTTGTTAAAAAACACCTTATATTCCTCAAACATCAGAAAGTTCATATATTTACCAAAGTTCCTACTCATTTCAATAGTGAGAACCATCTCTAGGAATTGTAGGTTCTCCTCATTAAAGAATAAGAACATTTTCACCAAATAGGACTGGAATCTGAAAAATCAAGTATTATGGAATTTAATTAATTGTGAGTAGATACTCTCAGCTAAGAACTCATCAAATTTAAAGCAACAAGACATAATTGACTCAATGGACTCAACTTTACAAGTACTGACTCTGAACAACATACTCATTAGGGACACAGTAACATACTTGTCAGTGTCTAGACCTAGAAACTGACTCATGAGGGAAATGACAGACTAATTTTCATCAGTGAACAAACTTGAAGAAACATGAAAGGTTTTAGTTTTTTATCATTTAAGCTAGCATTATCTTAGGATCTTTAACTGAAAGAATAACAAGCACAACAATCAAACATAAGAGACAATGAACACAAATTTTTTCCTTGGGGAAACCATAAAGGAGAAAACCACACAACTTCCTCACAGATAGAATCAACACCAAAAGTGAAACCCCAAAATAGTAAGATGATCTCCCGACAGCAGTAGTCTCTCTCTATCTTGTCCCAACAACTTCTTCTCTCTCAGTTATGTGCTACAACTGAGTGTGAGTGAATGTGTGATAAATATAGAGGCTTACTCTCTATTTATACTAATTCCTAACTTGACAATAACTCACCAGGGCTGACTTTTGTGGGAGAGTCCAATAACCCTAGGGCCCCACAACTGCTGGGAATTTAACCCTTGATCAATAGGAAGGTTACCCACAATGACTTGACATGACTTGTTTACATTACAAAATCTCTCGATCGAAACATCAGGGCATGAAATGACTCAATTACATTACAAACAATTCCCAGAATAAACATTAGGGTACAATACATAAGATATACAAGTGAATACATTCCGAATTTACAATTACAAGAACACTCCCTCTTAACTAGGAAGGTATTCTTTCGACACAATTTATTAGCACAAGTATTATTCTCTGTATCATCTGGATCATCATTGAGTTCTCAACATATTCATCTTCAAGTCATTTTCACTGGTTCTGGATCATAACTTGATCTAGATCATCATCATAGGATCTGGATCATCACTGGATCTGGATCATCACTGGATATGGAACATCTCTAGATCTGGATCATCTCTCTTGGATCATCATCATAGATGTTATCTCTTGATTCTTCTTGTCACAAGAAGTTCTACAGAACTAGCCCTTTTTCATGCTGGCTATAGGCCTGGCCTCCAAGTAGTTCTTCATATTCTTCAACACTTATATCTAACCATGATAGGAAAATTTATTCACACATCATGATAGGAAACTTTTATTCACATATCATGTCAGAAAGGCTCAATACTTATATCTAACCACCATAGGAAACTTTATTCACACATCATGATAGGAAACTTTATTCACACATCATGATAGGAAACTTTTATTCACACATCATGTTAGAAAGGCTCTACACTTATATCTGACCTGGAGGGAACCAATCCTCTCACCATGATAGAATGGCTCAGCCCTTACATTTGACCATGGAAGGAACCAATCCTCTCACCATGTCAGAATGGCTCACGGACTCATCACTTCCCCTTGGAGGGAACCTTAATCTGGAGAACACCGAGCCTCTCCCTGAAGTACTCAAAATTCACTCTGGACAATGGCTTAGTCAACACATCAGCTATATGTTCATCCATCGCAACATACTAGAGCTTCATTGCTCCTCTCTACACCATATCCCTAATATAGTGATATTTGATCTCAATATGCTTTGACTTGTCATGGAACATCGGATTCTCTGATAACTTCACACAACTTTGGTTGTTGCAATATATACAAGTAGCATCCAACTGGACATCAAATAAATCAGACAGTAGCTTCCTCAGCCATACTACCTCAAAACTAGTTGAAGAAGCTATGACATACTTTGTTTCAGTTGTACTTAGTGCCATGCAAGACTATTTCCTACTAAACCAAGAGATCACACTTGATCCCATACTGAAGCAACACCCTGAGGTGCTCTTTCTATCTATGGCACTGCCTACCCAATATGAAACAACATAACCTTCCAGGTTAATCTTTTGATCAACCTTATACTTGAGGCCATAATCAACTGTACCCCTCATGTACTGCAGAATATGCTTTGTAGCAATCAAGTGAACATGTCTCGGATCTGGCAGGAACTGGCTCAAGGTGTTCACAGCAAAGAAAATATCTGGTCTTGTATTCGTCAGGTACATCAAGGATGTAATAATCTAACGATACATTATAGCATCAATTGATTCTGATTAAGCATCTCTCAATAGCTTTAGGTTCGATGCCATAGGTGTTGTCATGGACTTGTAGTCCATCATCCCAAACCTCTTCAGCATCTCTACTGTATACTTCCCTTGTCCCAGAGAAATTCCATCTGCATTCTTCCACACCTCCATGCCTAGAAAATAGCACATCATCCCCAAGTCCTTCATTTCAAACTCGAAAGCAAGCTTCTCTTCGTATCAGAAATCAAACCATCCATACCTGTCACAAACAGATCATCTACATACAGTAGGAGTATCACTGGGTTACCATATTCAACCTTGTAGTAAAGGTTGGAATCTGCTTTACTCTTGGTAAAGCCCAAACTAGATAGAAAGCTGTCAATTCTATCGTACCATGTCATGGGTGCTTGTTTCAAACCGTACATGGCTTTCTTCAATTTACACACATGAGTCTCCCTGACATGTGTCTCAAAACCAAGTGGCTGCTGTTGGGCTCTGATCTACTGATGCAAATCAAACCTTAAATTAATATCAATCTGGGTTGGTAGACTTAGAGGCATATTCAAGTTTTAGGACTCAGAGCTAGAATTGTTTGGTAATCTAGTTGTCTATGAAATAAACCTACTGACAGATTAAAAATACTGTGACTTAAAGATACAAAAATCCTTTTACAGGGACAGCTTCATTTGTTTCTTTTCAATTACACAGTAGATCAAAATGTGAGAGTAATTTGTCTATGAAAGATTTTCAAGAAATAAAAATGAATTAAACCTAACCCTAAACTATAAACTACAAGATTTTGTCTAATATCCAACGCTGAATGAACATTTAACCATCAATCTCCCTTACAGGAAAATATTCATAATTTATAATTGTTCTTAATCAATTCATTATTGAATAAGCAGCGATATATAGCATACAGAAATCGTGGTCTGAACCATCCCTTCAGTATTTAACCAATAAAAGAACAGAGCTTATAAAAAAATGCAAGTGATGTGCAGCACGATGGGATCATAGCCTGAACCATTCAAATAAGATAATAGATATTTTGTAAAACCGATTAGAAACTAATTTAACTTGTTCTGAAATAACACAATTGAATCCTACAATAATTAAACATACCATTGGCACGATTTAAATCATTTGCATCAATCCAAATCGCTGCAATAATCCAAATCGCATTCACCGGCAATGAAAGAATGCGCAAACTCAATAATGGGGGCCCTCTAATGCCTCGTTCACACACACAGTTGAAGAATTACAGAACTTAAACTCTGAATGTATTCACCATAAATCGATTACACAGTAAAAACCATGCAGTTCAGAAACGATATGCATTTCTCCCCAAATCGTGATGATGTTCTTTATTGTTTTGTGAAATACTTATACAAATTTGAAAGAAAACAAGAAATGCTATAATCCTGGAAACTAATTAATGAACATAGCCATCGAGATCCTCTATCAGATCCGTGAGACTCAACAAAATCAAAACTGCCCTTCTTTTGTGCTAAGTGGTAGCACAGGTGGTCGCCTTTGACTAAGGTTGACTTGACACCTGTGAGAGGCATATCAACTATCCGTTAGAAGTTCATCCATTCTTGGACACTGAGGATCTTCTCTCCATCTTCCAGTTCCTGCCTAGCTGGCTTGCAAATACTCAATCTTGGAGATATTACGGGAAGTTAGAACATCCTGTAATCTGAATAAAAATCTTAGTTAAAATGCTTTAAAGATGTCAAAACTCAATTTATTAGAAAGCAATGACATTTATACCTCTTAACCAAAGTTTATGGGTGAACTTTAAATATTTATAGATCAATATGAAGGTTTTATGAGGGAAAATGGAAGGTATCTAAGTGACAAAAAGAGGTCAAAATGGTGCCCAACATCTCCCCCAAGAGGAAGCTGTTGCATGTCCCCATGCCAAAAATATCTGACCCTATTCAAAACAAAAATTTTACTACTGATCATCTTGCTTCTAGTCTTCTGTCTATGATGATGCATCTGTTGAAGCTCGAGATGCATAGAGGACCTTTAGTCTTTCATACTTAGCCTTATAAAACTTCTTTTGCTTATACCATCTGTATACACATTTAGAGATGCGTGTTCTCTGAACCTTCAGATTCCTGTTGACTTCTCTTAACTTCTCATTCTTTTGCTCAAGTTCCTTTATTTCAAGTTTCGATCTCTTAATCTCTTTATTGTTTTTAGAAGCCTTCTTTTTCTTCATTTTCATTGGAAGTTGCCCAGAATTGGCATCCATCTCCAATTCTTCATGCTCTTGTGCTGAATCTTCTTTTTCCTCTTCCATAGCTTGCTGCTCTGAGAAAATAGAAGCTGAACCTTTGGGTAATTCTTGTCCTGACTGATTTTCTTTTTCATTCGAGTTAAAGATTGAAAAGTTCCTGTTTCCTATTAAAATTCAGAATGTCATCTAGACTAGAACCATAAAAGTTCAATTCCACTGATATTCATGAGAGTTTCATGGAGATTTTTGAAAATAAACAGTTGGTAACTTTCTTTGAAAAATTTGATGGGCATAATGAGCATGTTAGTCTATCTTTTGCTGAGACATTTGATGGAGAAAAGGTTGTAGTGGGAAACTTACACTTCAGACTGTCAGAAGACATCCTAGCACAAATTACTGGCCTGCCACAGCAAGGAGAAATATTTTTCAAGACTAAACAGTTCAAAGAAAAAGCATGGATACCATTTTTGTGCAGATCAAGAGCAGGGTCAGTAAACTGGAAGAAAGGGATTCCAAGAAGCTGGCTGGTTCATCCTTGTGATGAAATAGTTTATGTTATTCAAAAATTTATTACTTGTGAAGGCAGATTCAACATTGTTTATCTTTACCACATCAAGCTGTTGCAGGATTTAAAAGATGAATGTGATATCAATATGCCCTATTTCCTGTTACAGAGTTTAACTAAGATGGCTAAGGCTGTCCAAAGGCGTCCAAAAGACAAGATGACAAACCTTTTTCACTGTGGACTCATTAAAATCATTATCCAGCATGAGTTACAAAGGAAAATTTTGACATGGTCAGGATTTCTAGTTCACAATCAGTTTGAAGAGTAGGAAGAATTGCTTGAAGAAGGTTCAAAGGAAGATGAATTGTTGGTGATAACATACCCTGAGGCAACAGGCTCAAAACCACCAAAGGGGAAGAAGAAAAAGAAAGAAGTGTTGCTGATTACTGATGATGAAGACAACTCTGAGGTAGCAAGTTCAAAACAGCCTTAGAGAAGGATACAAACTAGAAGTGTGAAGAGAAAAGAAAAACAACATCAAAAACAAGATCAGATCTTCACCACCTACCAGAGAAAGCCAAGAAAGTATAAGCAAGCTCAAATCCAATCAGCATTAGAAGATGAGGAACATATACAAACCTTGAAGAGTCAAGAAGAAGATCCAGCAGCTGAAATAGGACAGGGTATCCAAGACCATGATGAGGTGATCTAGCAGACAAAAAGGATCTTTAGGAAAGAAAGTTGGCTCCTTTCTCTCCAGAGAGGGATCTCTTATTAATTTTTATCATAGACCAAATATATGTAACAAAAGATAAAATTACGATTGTTGGTGGTTGAAACAAGTGTACATTGGGAATGGCTTCATAATGTGGAACAATATCATTAACATTGTTGATGCACGAGAAAATTTAACAAAAGTAAGGTATCAATCTTATTACAGTCAAAATTATATTTTCTGGTGATTATAGAGGAATTTAGAAATAGTCCATTTATGTGGGAATCTAACAAGGATGAATCCAACATTAACTTTGTATGAACAAGTTTTATGAATTTTTGAAATCAATAGATAAATCATATGATTATGAATTTTTCACTATTAAAAACTCATTCAAACATGAAAGGGAAACCATAATGGAAGTAATAAGCAGGAAGAACATGCACATGAGAAAAGGAAGGTACAGACTATAACAAATACAACACATGAATCTCTAAAAAGGCCATCTTCAACTCTACAATTTTATTAATCTCTGGAATAAAAGTTACAATGCAAAATATCACGAGTGTTCTTATTATGATCGCTAACAGTCAACAAGGATACATCTTTTCTAGATAGTTTTCTGACATCTACATACAGCTTCATAGATTCATTCATAGATACATCCTTGTCATCTTTATACTTGTAAAATAGTCCAGCCCTGGTTTCGAACTGAGAGATAGAATCCTTGGGTGTCTCTGAGAAGGCATATCCGTTGGCTTCAAAGGATGGTCCTTTGACTTTAATTTGATTTTTATTTCCTTTAGCTTCTGCTACATGTATCCTCTGACCTGCCTCTTCAACCTTCTACTTATTTGGAGTTTTAGTAGTTTATTCTTCTTATGTATCCATTGCATCATAAAAATCCCTCTTTTTAGTTCTTAGAGTGACTAGCAATGGGTGCAATATTCTCAGCTACTGGAACAATATTCAAAGGGTCTATTTGTATAGAACTCGTGTCCTCCATTGGACAAGTGGAACCCTGTTGCATATCCTCCTTGTTCTATGTTTCCTGAGCATAATCCATCCAATTGGAACTCTTGACCAAGACTATGATTTCTTGATGCTCAAAGGGTTTATTTTGATTGACTTGTATTCTTATTGATATGATATGGTGAGGATCATAGTTGACAATTACAATAGTATGAAACCTCATTTCCTTCAGAAAATCCGCCACTATAGTCAAAGCAGCTTTACTTTTTATGATGAATGGACCAACTACCCATGGAAATTTGATTTTAGATGATTTCCTAAAATTAATAGTGTTCATTCTCATCAATGAAATTTTGCCTAATCAACTCTAAAGAAAATATCCTAGGAGTTAAGAAAGATGGAAAACTATAAGGTTGATGAACAAATCCATACACTCTAATTATAGTTCCCTCTTCCATTAAGAACTAGTCTCCACTTCTTTTCTCAAGTGAAAATTGTAGCATTTCCTTCATAAGAGGTAGCACCCTGGGTAACTTTTGTTAAAAAAACACCTTATATGCCTCAAACATCAGAAAGTTCATATATTTACCAAATTTCCTACTCATTTCAATAGTGAGAACCATCTCTAGGAATTGTAGGTTCTCCTCATTAAAGAATAAGAACATTTTCACCAAATAGGACTTGAATCTGAAAAATCAAGAACTCATCAAATTTAAAGCAACAAGACAGAATTGACTCAATGGACTCAACTTTACAAGTACTGACTCTGAACAACATACTCATTAGGGACACAGTAACATACTTGTCGGTGTCTAGACCTAGAAACTGACTCATGAGGGAAATGACAGACTAATTTTCATCAGTGAACAGACTTGAAGAAACATGAAAGGTTTTAGTTTTTTATCATTTAAGCTAGCATTATCTTAGGATCTTTAACTGAAAGAATAACAAGCACAACAATCAAACATAAGAGACAATGAACACAAATTTTTTCCTTGGGGAAACCATAAAGGAGAAAACCACACAACTTCCTCACAGATAGAATCAACACCAAAAGTGAAACCCCAAAATAGTAAGATGATCTCCCGACAGCAGTAGTCTCTCTCTATCTTTTCCCAACAACTTCTTCTCTCTCAGTTATGTGCTACAACTGAGTGTGAGTGAATGTGTGATAAATATAGAGGCTTACTCTCTATTTATACTAATTCCTAACTTGACAATAACTCACCAGGGCTGAATTTTGTACGAGAGTCTAATAACCCTAGGGCCCCACAACTGCGGGGAATTTAACCCTTGATCAATAGGAAGGTTACCCACAATGACTTGAAATGACTTGTTTACATTATAAAATCTCTCGATCGAAACATCAGGGCATGAAATGACTCAATTACATTACAAACAATTCCCAGAATAAACATTAGGGTACAATACATAAGATATACAAGTGAATACATTCCGAATTTACAATTACAAGAACACTCCCTCTTAACTAGGAAGGTATTCTTTCGACACAATTTATTAGCACAAGTATTATTCTCTGTATCATCTGGATCATCATTGAGTTCTCAACATATTCATCTTCAAGTCATTTTCACTGGTTCTGGATCATAACTTGATCTAGATCATCATCATAGGATCTGGATCATCACTGGATCTGGATCATCACTGGATCTGGAACATCTCTGGATCTTGATCATCTCTCTTGGATCATCATCATAGATGTTATCTCTTGATTCTTCTTGTCACAAGAAGTTCTACAGAACCAGCCCTTTTTCATGCTGGCTATAGGCCTAGCCTCCAAGCAGTTCTTCATATTCTTCAACACTTATATCTGACCATGATAGGAAAATTTATTCACACATCATGATAGGAAACTTTTATTCACATATCATGTCAGAAAGGCTCTATACTTATATCTAACCATGATAGGAAACTTTATTCACACATCATGATACGAAACTTTATTCACACATCATGATAGGAAACTTTTATTCACACATCATGTTAGAAAGGCTCTACACTTATATCTGACCTGGAGGGAACCAATCCTCTCACCATGATAGAATGGCTCAGCCCTTACATTTGACCATGGAAGGAACCAATCCTCTCACCATGTCAGAATGGCTCACGGACTCATCACTTCCCCTTGGAGGGAACCTTAATCTGGAGAACACCGAGCCTCTCCCTGAAGTACTCAAAATTCACTCTGGACAATGGCTTAGTCAACACATCAGCTATATGTTCATCCATCGCAACATACTAGAGCTTCATTGCTCTTCTCTACACCATATCCCTAATATAGTGATATTTGATCTCAATATGCTTTGACTTGTCATGGAACATCGGATTCTCTGATAACTTCACACAACCTTGGTTGTTGCAATATATACAAGTAGCATCCAATTGGACATCAAATAAATCAGACAGTAGCTTCCTCAGCCATACTACCTCAAAACTAGTTGAAGAAGCTACGACATACTTTGTTTCAGTTGTACTTAGTGCCATGCAAGACTATTTCCTACTAAACCAAGAGATCACACTTGATCCCATACTGAAGCAACACACTGAGGTGCTCTTTCTATCTATGGCACTGCCTACCCAATCTGAAACAACATAACCTTCCAGGTTAATCTTTTGATCAACCTTATACTTGAGGCCATAATCAACTGTACCCCTCATGTACCGCAGAATATGCTTTGTAGCAATCAAGTGAACATGTCTCGAATCTGGCAGGATCTGGCTCAAGGTGTTCACAGCAAAGAAAATATCTGGTCTTGTATTCGTCAGGTACATCAAGGATGTAATAATCTAACGATACATTATAGCATCAATTGATTCTGATTAAGCATCTCTCAATAGCTTTAGGTTCGATGCCATAGGTGTGGTCATGGACTTGTAGTCCATCATCCCGAACCTCTTCAGCATCTCTACTGTATACTTCCCTTGTCCCAGAGAAATTCCATCTGCATTCTGCCACACCTCCATGCCAAGAAAATAGCACATCATCCCCAAGTCCTTCTTTTCAAACTCGAAAGCAAGCTTCCTCTTCGTATCAGAAATCAAACCATCCATACCTGTCACAAACAGATCATCTACATACAGTAGGAGTATCACTGGGTTACCATCTTCAACCTTGTAGTAAAGGTTGGAATCTGCTTTACTCTTGGTAAAGCCCAAACTAGATAGAAAGCTGTCAATTCTATCGTACCATGTCATGGGTGCTTGTTTCAAACCGTACATGGATTTCTTCAATTTACACACATGAGTCTCCCTGACATGTGTCTCAAAACTGAGTGGCTGCTGTTGGGCTCTGATCTACTAATGCAAATCAAACCTTAAATTAATATCAATCTGGGTTGGTAGACTTAGAGGCATATTCAAGTTTTAGGACTCAGAGCTAGACTTGTTTGGTAATCTAGTTGTCTATGAAATAAACCTACTGACAGATTAAAAATACTGTGACTTAAAGATACAAAAATCCTTTTACAAGGACAGCTTCATTTGTTTCTTTTCAATTACACAGCAGATCAAAATGTGAGAGTAATTTGTCTATGAAAGCTTTTCAAGAAATAAAAATGAATTAAACCTAACCCTAAACTATAAACTACAAGATTTTGTCTAATATCCAACGCTGAATAAACATTTAACCATCAATCTCCCTTACAGGAAAATATTCATAATTTATAATTGTTCTTAATCAATTCATTATTGAATAAGCAGCGATATATAGCATACAGAAATCGTGGTCTGAACCATCCCTTCAGTATTTAACCAATAAAAGAACAGAGCTTATAAAAAAATGCAAGTGATGTGCAGCACGATGGGATCATAGCCTGAACCATTCAAATAAGATAATAGATATTTTGTAAAACCGATTAGAAACTAATTTAACTTGTTCTAAAATAACACAATTGAATCCTACAATAATTAAACATACCATTGGCACGATTTAAACCATTTGCATCAATCCAAATCGCTGCAATAATCCAAATCGCATTCACCGGCAATGAAAGAATGCGCAAACTCAATAATGGGGGCCCTCTAATGCCTCGTTCACACACACAGTTGAAGAATTACAGAACTTAAACTCTGAATGTATTCACCATAAATCGATTACACAGTAAAAACCACGCAGTTCAGAAACAATATGCGTTTCTCCCCAAATCGTGATGATGTTCTTCATTGTTTTGTGAAATACTTATACAAATTTGAAAGAAAACAAGAAATGCTATAATCCTGGAAACTAATTAATGAACATAGCCATCGAGATCCTCTATCAGATCCGTGAGACTCAACAAAATCAAAACTGCCCTTCTTTTGTGCTAAGTGGTATCACAGGTGGTCGCCTTTGACTAAGGTTGACTTGACACCTGTGAGAGCCATATCAACTATCCGTTAGAAGTTCATCCATTCTTGGACACTGAGGATCTTCTCTCCATCTTCCAGTTCCTGCCTAGCTGGCTTGCAAATTCTCAATCTTGGAGATATTACGAGAAGTTAGAACATCCTGTAATCTGAATAAAAATCTTAGTTAAAATGCTTTAAATATCTCAAAACTCAATTTATTAGAAAGCAATGACATTTATACCTCTTAACCAAAGTTTATGGGTGAACTTTAAAGCTTTATAGATAAATATGAAGGTTTTATGAGGGAAAATGGAAGGTATCTAAGTGACAAAAAGAGGTCAAAATGGTGCCCAACATCTCCCCCAAGAGGAAGCTGTTGCATGTCCCCATGCCAAAAATATTTGACCCTGTTCAAAACCAAAATTTTACTGCTGATCATCTTGCTTCTAGTCTTCTGTCTATGATGATGCATCCGTTGAAGCTCGAGATGCATAGAGGACCTTTAGTCTTTCATACTTAGCCTTATAAAACTTCTTTTGCTTATACCATCTGTATGCACATTTAGAGATGCGTGTTCTCTGAACCTTCAGCTTCCTGTTGACTTCTCTTAACTTCTCATTCTTTTGCTCAAGTTCCTTTATTTCAAGTTTCGATCTCTTAATCTCTTTATTGTTTTTAGAAGCCTTCTTTTTCTTCATTTTCATTGAAAGTTGCCCAGAATTGGCATCCATCTCCAATTCTTCATGCTCTTGTGCTGAATCTTCTTTTTCCTCTTCCATAGCTTGCTGCTCTGAGAAAAGAGAAGCTGAACCTTTGGGTAATTCTTGTCCTGACTGATTTTCTTTTTCATTCGAGTTAAAGATTGAAAATTTCATGTTTCCTATTAAAATTCAGAATGTCATCTAGACTAGAACCATCAAAGTTCAATTCCACTGATATTCATGAGAGTTTCATGGAGATTTTTGAAAATAAACAGTTAGTAACTTTCTTTGAAAAATTTGATGGGCATAATGAGCATGTTAGTCTATCTTTTGCTGAGACATTTGATGGAGAAAAGGTTGTAGTGGGAAACTTACACTTCAGACTGTCAGAAGACATCCTAGCACAAATTACTAGCCTGCCACAGCAAGGAGAAATATTTTTCAAGACTAAACAGTTCAAAGAAAAAGCATGGATACCATTTTTGTGCAGATCAAGAGCAGGGTCAGTAAACTGGAAGAAAGGGATTCCAAGAAGCTGGCTGGTTCATCCTTGTGATGAAATACTTTATGTTATTCAAAAATTTATTACTTGTGAAGGCAGATTCAACATTGTTTATCTTTACCACATCAAGCTGTTGCAGGATTTAAAAGGTGAATGTGATATCAACATGCCCTATTTCCTGTTACAGAGTTTAACTAAGATGGCTAAGGCTGTCCAAAGGCGTCCAAAAGACAAGATGACAAACCTTTTTCACTGTGGACTCATTAAAATCATTATCCAGCATGAGTTACAAAGGAAAATTTTGACATGGTCAGGATTTCTAGTTCACAATCAGTTTGAAGAGTAGGAAGAATTGCTTGAAGAAGGTTCAAAGGAAGATGAATTGTTGATGATAACATACCCTGAGGAAACAGGCTCAAAACCACCAAAGGGGAAGAAGAAAAAGAAAGAAGTGTTGCTGATTACTGATGATGAAGACAACTCTGAGGTAGCAAGTTCAAAACAGCCTTAGAGAAGGATACAAACTAGAAGTGTGAAGAGAAAAGAAAAACAACATCAAAAACAAGATCAGATCTTCACCACCTACCAGAGAAAGCCAAGAAACTATAAGCAAGCTCAAATCCAATCAGCATTAGAAGATGAGGAACATATACAAACCTTGAAGCGTCAAGAAGAAGATCCAGGAGCTGAAATAGGACAGGATATCCAAGACCATGATGAGGTGATCGAGCAGACAAAAAGGATCTTTAGGAAAGAAAGTTGGCTCCTTTCTCTCCAGAGAGGGATCTCTTATTAATTTTTATCATAGACCAAATATATGTAACAAAAGATAAAAT
>LPNX010069796.1:0-26382 GCA_001517045.1 Pseudotsuga menziesii
GTCTACAAAAGAGATTACAAAATTGACAAAATTTGGGAAAACAAGGATGATAAATGTGCCTAAATTTTGTGTTGGCCATTTCTTGCCACTTCAACTTTAAAGCACGTAGCATATTTCATTTTACGTTGTTGTTTCTATTACCGGGCAGATTCCAGGGTTGTGTTTGTTACTTTAAAGCATGCAACAACTTTCACTTTTGTGATTGCTGGTCATGTGACATTGTAAAGTAAGGAAGATAGTAAAAGTGTAAAATGATTAGCAATCAGGGACATTGGATTGTTTCTACTTTGATTGTTGGTACACTATTTCAGGAATAGTGTGAAATGAGCCCTATTCAAAATGCTGAAGCTTTATTATGTTATCTTGAAGAGCGAGGATAACAGTTGTTATTTTCATAACACTATGTTTATAAAATTTATTTAGGAGAAAGAAATACAACTATGCAATGAACCATAACTATTTGAGATAGATAACATTGCTATCTCTGTTGAATTGTAGAAAAATCAATTATAGACTACCATAAATTTATAAGAAAGGTTGTTTTGATATTTTTCACAAAAATATAAGCATAAGCATGTAAGAAATACAATGCAAAGGTTGAAAAAATTTAAAAAAGCAAACACAATAATCGCAAAATTACTAATAATAAGGTTAGAAGAGATACTACATCATATATAATTATAAAAAATTTGAAATACAATAAAATATTTAAATATTAATAATAAGAAATCTGAAAGACAATAAAATATTTAAATATTAATAATAAGTTGAATAAAAAATTTAAATATTAATAATAAATTGGGTAGCAGCCATGTAAGAAAAACTCAAAACACTACATAGAAAAATGTGAGGAAAAGCTTAGAAAATCCTAAAGCATGACGAATTTAGTTGGAACATATTTTAGAAAATCCTAAGACAGATTTAATTATGAACTTCAACACATTATAGGCGACGTGAAAAGACATGGCCATATTTTTATGTGTCAGGATTTTCTAAGGCCATATGTTATGTGATTCCGAGTTTGCCATTTTTGTGATCAACATATTACTGGCATTGTTGTTTCATATCAAGCACTTGATTTCATTTCAATCATCCCAACACTCAGAAGGTCATGTGGTTGATGTGTGCAGGCACACCATTTTCATGAACACGATAAACACAATCGATATTCTCATTAATATATAGCCCGAATGACTTTTCCATGATTCAAATATATGTTGATTAAGTGGATACGACTTGCAATTTTTTTCAGGTGGTGACCTTCGTGGATTGGAAAACGATCAGTTTGCATACTTTTGATAACCTAATTGGAGGCATTACAATTTGTATTTTATTACTCCGGAGTTTTTGACCAATTTATTCAAAATTTCCTCCATATTCCTCTTTCAAAGTTACTGCGAATCCGTTTTCTGCAAGGCCGAGATACTGTTCAACAGATCTATACTGGGAAATATTTGGAGGTAGGGTTTAGAGAAAATATTTGGAGCTACGGTAGACTCAGAAATAATATAAAACAATTACGGAGACAAATATGTTTTCAGAAATAGAAAACAATACCTCTGAGCTTGATTATAACGGGGGTCAGCAAAGCAATGGATCACTAATGTGGTCAATAATCAGAGGGGTATCATTTAATTACGGAGACAAATATGTTTTCAGAAATAGAAAACAATACCTCTGAGCTTGATTATAACGGGGGTCAGCAAAGCAATGGATCACTAATGTGGTCAATAATCAGAGGGGTATCATTTATCATTTACAAGAAGAAATACTATGTCAGATCTCTACAGTATATGAAGGTAGAGCACCTCTTAATAGATACATATATGATATCCAATCTCAATGTCCCAGAAGCAACCGATAATGGGTTTCCATAGCCAAAAGGCTCCATGATTTTCCATGAATTAAAGGAAGATCGGCATACTATACCACAGTAGATCTATGACTTGATCAAACTCAAAACAAAATTTAAAGCCAGAAAAACACAACCACGTCCTTAATAACACCAAAATAATGATAAGAACCTTGATATCGAGCTTGGTGTCATCGCCTTCTCCCAACACATCCTTGTCTCACAGGGCCAAAAATCTAATTTTATCCAAATCTTGATCAGAATAACACGTCATTAGAATAAATCCTAAAGACAGATCCCATATCCCATATGATGCAATGCTAAATAAATAGATCATACAGATACAAGGTTAAGTAATCACATCAGAGGCGTTGGAGATGAGTTCTAGCAAAAAGATATCCTTGTTATTGTAAAGAGAGTCGATGAGGATGTCCATCAGCCTCGAAACCTCTGCCTGGAACTCGAATTTCTGGGCATTGGCTCGTGATGACTTCCGAGAAATAGATTCGGACTCTCAGAAAAACAAACAATAAAACCCAAGAAATAGTTATTGATTATTTGACTTCTTCTATATGAATCTCTACGATATATAGCACTAGTTTAAGTTGTTTCGTTTTAGTTTAAGTTGGCTCACAAGCATGGCTTGATTTTCTACCCAATAATTTCATTGAAAGAGCAAATAAAGAAGGAGACAATGGAAATACTAAGTTCAGAGATTGAACCTTTGCGCAACATTTGCATCGGTTGAGAGGGCATCAGGAATGGCTCCACCGATGCCTTCCTCCACCTTGGGAGGACTGACATTCTCATTCGCAGGGCTCGATTCCTCTGCCTTAGCTTTTAGATGGGGGCCTACACAAACCCCAACCCAATCGGTCTTCAGGAAAAAAAAACATTGCAGTGAATGAATGCATAAGAGAGAAAAGCATACTGTGTTGCTGGATAAACGCAAGTATGATGAGCACCAAGTCTTTGCCGACATTTAAAGGGATACAGCTCAGGGATATTACCAGATGCAAATTACATAATTACTTACTTCTTGTGGCAAACGAGCGCAAGATGCACTTCTGAGAGATAAAACTCATCCACTTCTGCTTCTGCGTTGTGCAACTTTTTGTCTATAACAAGCGCTTATTGGCAAGAACAAGCAAGGCCTATTCAACAGCTCTATATCTTGGTAATTGCTCACTCTGGTAGGAAGAATGCTGCAAAGCCAGTAATATTCATTATTTAGTGAAAGGAAATAATAATGAATAGACCATCTCAAATACTAGTGAATACTCATTCACTGCTGCATTTAGTCTTGGTTGCTTTGTAAAAAGATATTCTGGAAGTTTGAAATAATACCTTCATGTAAACCCTATTTTGATGCGTGGTGTGTGAGCAATCGAAACTGGTGAGAATTTACACCATTGAGTTGAGTTGAGATGTATGTTAATTTGGATGCGTGGTGTGTGAGCAATCCAAACTTGTGAGAAGTTACACCATTGCGTTGAGTTGAGATGTATGTTAATTTGGGTAACCTGGAATTTTAGCATTTTAGAGTTAGGTATTTTTTTTTGAAGTGATGCGTTCGTCTTTTTCATTATCAATTGGAGTATATTACCAATTGCATTGTTGCAACCTTCTTGTTGTTTGGAGAATTGCATTAAAGTCTCTGCTGCTTGAGAATTGCTTTCAGGGATGATTTTAACATTGTGTTTGGCTACCAAGTGTCTGTTTGGCTACCAAGTGTCGAGCCTTCTTGTCATTCAACGCCACCAGTCATCGATATAGATTTCTAGTATGCGCATACTCATCGATTAGTGGAGAGATTGAGAGATTCAAAACCCGTGGAAAACCACAAATTGGTTATATAAATCCCAGATATTTGCAGACTGTTTATTTGCAAACTGTCGGGCTCTCTACTCAAAAAAATAAAAATCATTTTCCAATACATGTTAATGGGAATGCTTAGGTCATCTCGCCGCTGGGTCTTGGGGCACAAAGACCCAAGCAAACGTCACCTGCAAAAGACCAATAGAAACTAAGTTAAATCAGTATTTAAATAATTCAAAAAATAAAAATTAATCAAACTACAGTAAAAACATTTGAAAAATAAAAAAATTAAATATACCTTTCTAATTAATCCACCTAACCAATTCATATATATTCCCTGTCGGGAACATAATAATAACCAAACTAAACAACCATTAAAAAAATGTTATATTTAAAAAAATACTTACAATTAATATTTATTTAAAAAATACTTAAAATTAAACACAATAAATTTTATAAGTCCATCTCATATTTATTTATGAGATAACTTTAAATTGCATTATAATGTAGTGATGTGATATATTCTAGTGTAGAAGTGATATATTTAAAAAAATTAGCATTATAACATCACAAATATTATAAAATGTATATTTTATTCATCATTTCTATAATATTAAAAAAATAAAATTATAATTAATTAGATAATAAAATTATAATGGGTCAAATAATAAAATTAATTATCTCTCTCTCTCTCACACACACACACACACACACACACACACACACACACATATATATACTTTTTAAAATGTCCATATATCATATTCATACATCTTAACTTTATGTATTAAAAAAATGTGCATTTTTATTAAAATATTAGGTAGAACAAACTTTTTTTAATCCAAAATAAAATAGCTTTAATTTATTAAATTGATTTTTTAAAGAAAAAATACATATTTTATTAGCTTTAACAAAAATACATTTTTTTAGTGTAAAATAACAAGAGTTTTCAAAATTAATCACCATACAGTTTAAAAGAGTATTCATAAAAAGATCATAGATGTTTCTTATCTAGATATGAAATTCAATCCTTCAAGAGAGACTACGATTAGAGACACTAATCAGATTTCCTAAAAAGGGAGAATCTACATATTTATAATAGTTTCCCCATGAAATTATTCCAATTGTAGAGCACCTAGATGTAACTGCAATCCTTTCTCCTAACATGCTGAAAAGAGAGAGTATGAAATAAACTATGAACAAATTTTAGATGCTCCATAATGTATATCAAACCAACATGTGAAACCTTTGCTCGACCTTGAAGACAATCAATCACAAGTTTTGAATCACCCAAGGTTTGCAGAATAAGAGCATCCAATATGAACGATGTTTTAAGAAGAAAGAAAAGAGAAAAGAGATTTGAACAGAGTGAAATTATTTGACCTGGAACCCAGACCACCTGCCCCTTTATAAAAGTGTTGATTATCCAGATAAATAATGAACCCAGAACTTCTTATCCTATTCCAGTCCTGAGAGACACCATCGAAGAGGGCCCAACGCTGGCCTTCCATAATGACTGGCGGAATCAATCCCCTCTGAGTAATAGGCTTGTGTTTAGGATTATAATAAGAAAATAAGGCCAAAGAATGTGACACCACCTGAAAAGAAGAAACGTTTTTTACCTTGAAAATAACAACATTTCTGAGCAAGCCATATTCCCCAAGAGACCAAAATCAACAAACAACTAAATATCGAAGTCTCCTTATTGCGAAAGAAAGCCTTAAAACATATCTCCACCGAGTCACCATCCCACAGAATAGGACAAACCGAAATCCTACCCACTTCCATCAAAACTTCCTCAGAAAATTTACACAAAACAAATAGATGGAGGATTGATTCCTTGTCAAACAACATAAAGGACATCTCCCTGGCCCATGAAAGGTATAGTTCTGAAGTCTATCCCAAGTCAACACATAATTATTTAGCATAACCTAGAAATGAAGAATTCCTTTAGGGGGCCCACGAATCTTCAAAATAAGCTTCCACCACCACCTGAACTTGTT
Source organism: Pseudotsuga menziesii (assembly GCA_001517045.1). Lineage (NCBI taxonomy): Eukaryota > Viridiplantae > Streptophyta > Pinopsida > Pinales > Pinaceae > Pseudotsuga > Pseudotsuga menziesii. The sequence continues at coordinate 5,674 of LPNX010069796.1, forward strand.
AATTGTAGGAAATAAAGACTCATATCCAGCTTCATTGTATACAAGCCACCAACATCATTATAGTTCCAACGAAGATCATACTCCTCTCAATTGAGACGGATATGACCATCAACCAAAGAATCAACAAAAGCTATCCAGTTATCCTTCTAACCCCCTGTCAGACCCAACTCCTTAACCAAAAACCAATCATGTCGCCAAGCATTATCCTCAACATGTTTTTCTACTTTGTGAAGAGTAGCAATACCTCTGCTATGAAGATGAACAATAATCCCATCTGAAATATATCTCTCGTTAGAGAAACCCAACATAGCATCTCTCTTTAGTCTAACCGACCTACATTACCAACCTTCCAATCCAAATGGATTCCAATAACGAGAAGCACATTGGAGATGGCCTTCCATTGGTTAGAGCATCCCCTAACTGCCTTATACCTCCATCAGACCCATTCCATAACTGAGTCTAGAGCTATATATATATATATATATATATATAGAAATAAGAGTTTTTCTCCATAAACTATTTGTCTTCAAAAAATTCCATAGAGACTTAGCTGCCAAGGATTTAATAATTTTTTTTTTTTTGAGACCCCATCCCCCCAAACTTCTAGGGGAATCCAAAGCACGACAGTTGACAAGATTAAGAAACTTACCTTCCACATCATTCCTCCAGATAAAATTGAAATACATCTTCATGATGTTATGAAGAGTCCCCACAGATATATTGGCAAGGAGATGCCAATAAAATGGAATTGCTTCCAATATTGATTTGACCAGCACCAATTGACCCCCCATAGACAATCACCGATTACTCTAGGAATTGATTCTTTCAGCAATCCTATCTTCAATCCAAATCCAGTATTTTTTCCCATAATTATTAGGCTTCAATTTGAACCCTAAATATGGAATACCACACTCCATTGATTGACATACATTTAGAAAGTGGCCATTCTAGATGGAACGAAACTCTTCATGTCTACTTAAGAAATACAAAGCTGATTTCTCAACACTGATGTCCATGCCCGTGGCTCTACAGAAGCAATCTAGAACTAATCTTAAGTTCCTGCACTTAGTATTAGGTTGTTTACAAAACTAAAAAGTATCATCCACAAACATAAGATGAGTAAGAGACACTCTGCCATTAAAATAAATGCCTTTGATGTTATTACGACTATGTTAAAAAATAATGGATCTTCTCAGACCCTCTACCACCAACAGAAACAAATACGACGAAAGAGGACAACCCTGACGTAACCCTCTAGTGGCCTTGAAAAATGAGGATCCCAAACCATTGATAAAAACTGCAAAGACATTGGAGGTTGCACAACCCATGATCAAGTTAGTGAGCTCAATATTGAATCCAATGTGAAGGAGCACCAATCTTAAAAAGATACAGGAAGATTTATCATAAGCCTTTGATAGATCAAGTTTAATAGTTATCACCTGCAGATCTTGATTTTTAAGGGAATGGATACCTTCCTGCGCCGTTCCCACAACCTCATGAATAAAACGACCCTTAAAAAAACTACCGCATAGACATATAATCAGAAATAAAGGGCTTAATTTGCATGGCCAATACTTTCACAATAATTTTATACACCCCATTACAAAGAGATATAGGCCGGAAGTTCGCAAAAGTGAAAGGATTGACCTTCTTAGGAACAAGGGCAATAGAAGTAGAATTAAGAGATTCAGGAACTTCACAAGTTAGGAAAATTTCTTCAACAGCTCTAAGCATATCATCACCTAAGAACTCAAAAAAATCCAGATAGAATTTTGGCGGCCATCCATCTGGCCCCGGACGCTTATCTTTGCAAAAGAAATTCAAGGCATTGAAAAGTTCCTCGTTGAAGACTACTCTAAATAAATCAACACTCTACTCCTCATTCAACATTCTAGGAATTTTTTGAATAATCTGAAGCATTCTCAATATATCAGGTCGTGCCACCTCCGAATATAACCTATGAAAATGTGAGACCACCTCATTCGCTAGGTCTGAAAATCCCCTCACCATATTCCCCAATTGATATTAAACATCCCAAATAGTATTAGCATTCCTTTGATGTGTTTCCCTCTTATGAAAATCTTAGTATTCTGATCCATTGTCTCTAGTCATAGCACCCTAATTTTTAGGCCCCATTCCTATTCAATGTCCTCCAAAATATTCAATTTCTTTTTTCTCTAGAGGAGATATGGCTTCTTTCCAGTCACCATCAACAAACACAAGAGTATCAGAGTTATACAAATTATCCAAATCCAACTCAACAACCAACAATTTTCCTTCTCGAGCCTTCCAACGAGCATCATTCCATTCCTTAACTTTTTTCTTAAGAGTCTTAAGATTCACAACAAACTGACTTGAAGCCTTCCCATGCCAAGTGGATTCCACCAGAGAGCGAAAGCAGTCTAAGCCAGACCAACTCGAATTATGCTTAAATGGATCTCTAGGCTTATCCATGGAAGCTCCAATTTCCAAGAAGATAAAGAAATGATCAAAGAATAGACATGGCCCAACCCAAGACTGAAACACATGCCTATCATCAAATCAGTGTATATTCACAAAAAATATATCAAGTCTTTTGTAAATACCTTGATCAGCAGTACGTTTATTGGAACAAGTCGGATTGATCTCTACATGCTTGACATAAATCCATCCATGCTTAGCAAAAATCTCACAAATATCCCTAGAAGCAACATTTTCACGAGGATTGTGACCCCAAACCTCGTCAACAGAAAGAGTAAAATTCAAATCGCCACCCACAATCAATGAGTCGGCCTTATAACATTCATGCTTCTAAACAAATGACCATAAATCCAATCTATTTGCATACAGACCATAGATATTGAGCACCAAGAAGGTCTAGTTTAACTCGAAACTACGAACTTCAACCCCTAGGTTTGAGATCCCGCCAAAACATTAAGAACCTGTAGATGGGAGGATACTTCTAAAATAAATTCCCAAGAATGACCTCTGACATCCACATAAAAGAAACAAAAATGAGGAAACATATTCTCTAATATCTTAACAATCTCTAAACCAATCGCCATAGTTTCTTGTAACGAAGCACAATCAAGTTTCTATAAATATATCAAACACTAGAGAGGTAGCAATTTGACCTACCATCCAAGGCCACGAACTTTAATGGATATAATTCTCATTAAGAACCACCCTCCTCATATTTGCTTGCTCTAAGTATCCCTAAAATCTATAATGGATGACCTTGATAAATTTCATGCTTTGCCTTCTCTTTAGCATGAAACATCTTGTATTTTCTCCCATATTTTCCTATCGAGGTTGATGGACATGTCATTTCAAGTCCTTCATTGCTAACACCACCTTTTACATAGGACCTCAAAAAGTAAGGCCCCTTGCTGCCATTACTGGAAGATATCTTTTCTTTGTCTGAAAGGGACCATGGCCTAACCAAATAAGGCTCAACCACCTCCACCTTGTCAACCAACACATTCCCCGAGGAATCTCCAGCTGGAGACACCTTATCTTCGACAACATGAAAAACATCATCCCCCGATCTAACCACCACCTTGCATATAGCTTATACAGTCCCTAAAGTCCCATATTTCTCCGAAACCAATTTACCATTATATTCCCAAAGGTTCACAATTTTATTCATTTGGTTACATGAGAGATAAAACCCCTCAATAAGATTAGAGAAATCAGAAAATTTCTCCACCTCCACTCCAGAATTAGTAGGAAGGACTGCGTCCTGGATAAGTTCATCCTGAACCTCATATAAGTTTTCGCCGAATGGTACTATCAATAGACATTATCGCCTTCAGCCACTTTCAGGTACTGTGAATTACTTTCATCCCACTCTGGCTTATCTTTACGTTTCCAAATTTTCTTCCCAAACTATAACTTACAATCCGCCACAACATGACCGTAAAGATGACAATGATCATACTTGAAAGGGATGTTCAGGTAGTCCAAATGTTGAGAAAAAATACTCACTAGAGACCAAATCAATAGACTCAAACAGACCTTGGCTAGCGTCCACTTCCACTAGAATTTTGACCACTGACCTTTTCTGCGTCTTGAATAAATCTGCACCCACAACCACAAATTTGTCGATAGCGTCCCCGATAGCCTTAGGTAGAAAGGGTAATTTCACCCAAATAGGAAAGGATGCCAAGGAATCCTTCCTAGGATTGAATAGGGGATGCCAAGGTTTTATTGCCCAAGGGAATTTCACGCATAACCAACCACGTTGCAGAATCGCTTCAACATCCTCCGCCGACTTAGATTTGAACCCTATCCACTCTCTCGGAAGTCTAAAAATTTCAGGAGAAGAGCTAATGACTTTAGCCCAGGATTCTACAATCCATTTCTCTACAGTTGCTTCCGAGAGTCCCCGCCCACAAAATCGCCCAATCAAAACTCTAGAGGAGAATTTAGGGATCTCCATCACCTGAATATCGTGGACTATCACTAATTATTTCCCAGAGCCTTTGGATCTTAAAAATTTCTTCTTCTTCCTCCCAACTGACCCTACAACAGAAGGGAGGCTCCCAAAATTATGCACAGAAGGTCCGCCCATAACAACCCGCTGAAATTTAAAACCAGTGGATCTGCAATCTTTAGAAATATCTGAACCCTCCACCACCTTCTCCAAATCCGTCGCTGCAACTCCCAAAGATGCATTAGTTGAACTGGCTTGAAAGATGGGACAATTATCTCCATCATTCCCATGCAAGGATCCCATACCAACTTCCTTGTGATAGTTAGCTCATGACCATCTAATCACATGTGCATGATTAATAGTATTCTTCGAACCCACCACAAAAGATGAAACCACCTCACCCTCTGCCACCTTCCCCACCTCAGAATTTTGCACTAGCCCACCATACCATAATATCGAATGACTCCCATATGTTAGATCCACACTCAATGAATAACAAGAACCTTTGGGAGGAGTACCATTACTCGTGTGAACAAGGTGGTTCAGAATGGTACCAAATCTAGGAAAAGTGATAGAGTCTGACACCTCCAAGGACTCCCTGACAAGCGCCTTAGATCGCTGCTAAATAACCCTCTTGCCACCATTCTTGTCAGCCGAGGGACCAACCTCACCTCCAGAACCAAACCGGGAAGAAAAAGTTTGGTTAGCTACAAAAATACTAGAATCGCTGTTGGTGTCATCCAAGTAAGCAACCAAGGTACAACAAACCTCCTCCATGAGACCAAATCCAAGCCCAAGATCCTTAATCAAGGAAAACCCTATCCCTTCCAAACCCTAGTTCCTCCATCACCTCCCACATGCCCCAAACCTCTATTAAAAACCCATATTAAATTAAAGACACATTATAAAATAATACAATTATAATATAATATTAAAATATATATATATATATATATTTCCTAATATAATTACATCATTTAAGAACTTGTAAAGCTCATTTTTGTAATAATATTACCTATAATAATTCATATTATTTAAAAAAAATTAAAGTGTCTCCTAATAATATGGAGCATATGTACTTCAATCTATTCTTCATTTTACATATACAATTAAGAATCAATGAAAAAGTTTGATAAAAATTATTCATCAAAATTATTATGGAAAGTATGCATCATACTCATTTAAGTTTCCCATAGAGTTTTGAACGATATATGTTAACAACTCTTACATTTTATATTTTATAAGTTGGAGAGGATTCATTTTAGAAATTATAAAGAAAAACAAAAAATATTAACTTATTTAATATTTAAATAAAAGATAATTAATTTATTTTTTAATAAATTTTAATAAATAAAATAAAAATCAAATTAATTTTATATAATTTTTTTAATAATAACTACATTAATCATTTAAAAAATAAAATACTTAAAATTTATGTTAATTTGAAAAGTTTTATGAATTTGATAATAATATTTTAATTTTTTATTAATTTGACAAATTTTATCATTTTGAAAATAATAATTGAAATCCTTTGTAATTACATCTTCCCCACTCAAATACTAATATTACCAATACTTAAAACATCCATAATAAAGCCTATTACTGCTATTACTATAGTGATATAAGTATAACTATTATTGTTATTATTTTTTTTTGGTTTGTTAAAATTTTCTTGACTTGTGGGAGTGACCTTTGGTCTAAGAAACCATGACTCGGGGGTATCTAAGCCGTCAAAATCACCTAGGGATCACACCCACCCTGGGCCACACCAACCCTCAACTATTTGGATTTTTGGGTGTCTCCTCCCAACTAGCTCACCCCTAAGGGGAATTGAACTCGGGTTGCCCTACTAGCGAGACCCATATCTTAAAGCTAGCGAGAATTCACTTAGAAATTGAAGGACATGGAGATGGGATTTAATCCACTTATGTGTGCATGGGTCACAATATAATTTAATACAATATCTTTGTGTGCAACCACATGTTCGACCACTACCTCAAAGTGACCCATGGCTTCATGTTAAGCCTTCATTAAAATTGAATCTTGCTTACCATGAAAAACTCCTCACTCTTCACCAATACATCCAATCTTTTTTAACATTATTACTAATATTACTATATTAACACAAGTATATTAAATAATATCAAATAATTTCTTCTATAAATTCATTATCCTTTATCATTTCATTATCCTTTATCATTGTTATAAATATACTAAACAATATAAAATAATCTATCATTGTTATAAACATACTAAACAATATCAAATAATCTATTTTATAGATCATTGTCATTATCTCTAGTTGAATCCATTAAAATGGTGGCATACATATCCTTTCAGATTTGGTTGTATTTTATTATGGGGAAGTAAGGCCTCACCAAAAACTCATTAAAGCCTGCCCAATAAATAATTCCTAATGTCGAGGTCTATAAATATCTTTAATGTCGAGGTCTATAAATATCTCTAAATATCATGCGTTGGAGCGAGTGTAACAAAGTAAAGCTAATGGCTTGAAACATAGAGGTTTGACAGGTCTTTAATGTAAAACTCATCCGAGACAAAGACGTTTGACATGTATTAAAGGTCGAGTAAACTATTGGCGAGATGTTCAAATATGGAAGTGTTTATGCCACAATCTAAGATCTAAACTTTAAACAAACACCCTCAAATATTACCACATGACATACATAGGCTAAGTAATGATTATTGGTATCTAGATTTTAGGTTTGCCAAATAATAATATGGTTCCGAATTTTACACACATCTTTCCCAAGGAGTTAGCTTTGAAATCATTCTCTTGAAATTTGAGGAGGAAGGTTTTTTAAGTTACCCAAAATTTAAATATGGAGGGGTACCATATTCAACTTCATCAAGATGTATGGAGGGGTACCATTTTCAACTTCATCAGGATATATGGAGGGTATCATAATCAATTTCATCCGTATAGATTATGTTTGTAAGTTTTCAATGTCTAGAAATTACTTGACATAGTTTCCTTTAATCTAAGTATGTGTATTTTCAATAGTAAAGTGTGTTTGTCATTAGCTTTTATATACAGTAGTTCCTTTTGTAGTCAATGGTTCAGTAGTAGACATGAACATATTGTTTTTTTTCTTCTTATAATAGGCCATGCTATTTTCTATGGGGTTGTATTATTCAAGGGTTTGTAATGGCTGGTTTGTGCATAATGGGGGCATTGAAGGCCATTTGTACAACCATTATGGGTAGATGACTATTTATCATTGCTAATTAAATTAGGGTAAGTTTGATCTATGAAAATGCTTTTAGTGTTTTATCCAAACATTTTTAATTAAGACAATTGATCAAACTTGACTTTTTTTAGATAAGAAACATGTTTCATACATACATATATAAATATATCTGAAAGAGAGCTTTGAATGGTTCTTCCATAACCAGTCCAGTACAAAATTGGCACTGTGACTATTGTCCTTATACACATCTTTACACAGATATGTTGAAAGCAAAACCATACTTGACAAAACTAAACAAAATTCAGGACAAAAAGGAGACATTACTATCAAGGGACATATATATCAAACTCATGGCTGCTTTGAGCTCTTTGAATTTGCCTTTTTAGGCTGCTGATCATTCCCAACTGCAACTGGATTTGTGAATTCTTTTTCAGTAAGGGTTGGTAGTTTGTGTAGAAATTCATTCATGCTCATATCATGAAAGCATGGATTCCTTGTCTTCGTGGCTACCTCCTCCATCATTTCCTTCTCCAACCTTGCACATGTAGGAGTTGATTGTCTTAGCAAGGATGTGGCTTTCTTCTTGAGCTCGGAGCTTTGATGAGCTTGAAGTTTTCCTCTGTTATGCAACCTTTCCTCAAATACAACTAGTGCATGTTATATCGTCTCATTTTCAATCTTATCATCTTTCAACTTCTTTGAGCTCAAACAACTCCCATCTTGGTTCAGAATGGTTATGCCCTAATATGCCATGAAGTTGGTGTTGGTACAAAATTAGAGATCGGTTTCTTGAGCAGGTATAATTAGGTGCCAATAAAGGGCACCCGTGTAGTCTAGTGTTCTGGAATTTTCAATCCCTCAAAGAAAAAGGTCTCACCCGAAGCACATCTAAGAACTGTGTGAGATAAGGAGGTCTAATTGCAAGGATAATCTTGTGAGGGTTCACGTTCTTCATATCACAACAATGTTCATCTACATATTATCACAACAAAGTTCCATTTTTCATGCATATACAAAACATAAATATGATCTATCCACGAGATAGTTAAACATAACATAGATCATCCCATGCATAGAAAAATTAGGGAGGATAAAATTCCTTCATTTAAATTAATGACAAATTCTATTACATTTCAAATCCATGGTTTTGTGGCCTTAAATTATCCTCCATGGAATGACCCATTGTGGTATCACAAGGAACATAAAACCCATATCTCAATTATATTACCTAAAACCTAGATACATAAGACAAAGCTTCATTATTTCTCTATTGCGGCTTAGTCTTCGATCTGGTCCTCTTCTTTGATGCTTCTCTCTTCTCTTTTCTCAGTCTCTCTATCTTCCACTCCTACTATTTTATTCCTCTTGCCTCATGCTTCTTTAAATAGTCACAGGGGTGGACCCAAAACTGTTGTGTCTGTTATAGGCTTCCACAAGTTTTGCCTCTTTTCCCTACATTATCTTTTGCCATTAGGGTAGTTTGAAGGAGACAACATTCTTAGACCACAAGTGTTGACCTGCCCTCAAGTCAACTCGGTTGCGTTCCTAAATCCTAACATCATCTTTTGTAGGCTCTTCAAACAAAGGAGCCAACTCTTTCATTGAATCAAGTTGCTATAAAACACCATGGTGGAGAATCTATTTAGCCTCCATATCAGGGAATCTAACGAAAATCATCACCTATAAAAAATGAGAGTAATGCCTTCAATAAAGGCCGCTCGACTCTTGGTTGTGGCATTACAAGGAACGAAGCCGACTAGTGCAACTTTGTCCTCAAAATCTTCATCTATGATAACACCTTTTGTAGTTTAACAATGGTAAAAATGCCAACAATTAATCATTCCACAAGAGGATAGATACCTTGTGGAAGCATGTCGGTGAGTGTTAGCATCAAGAAGACTAAGAAAGGGAGATACAGTGTAATCTATAGTATGGACGGGAGACAAAATGGAAAGTTCCAGTTGCCTATGTTTCTCCATGATAAGGCCAAGAGCTCTTGCTCTTCTGTCATGAAATTGAATTGACGTGGTTCAGAATGATCAAGGAGGTGGAAATCAAGGGAGAAATAGAAAATGGAATGGTAGTATAAGGGGATTCATACAACATGAGATAGATAAGTAGGGGGTGGGGAAGCTACCTTCATGTCAATCATAGGGTGGGACACAAGGTCAGGACTATTGTAATAGTATAATGGACTAGCTGGATATGCATTCCTTTATACAGACATGAAATGATCACAAGGTGGTTTTTGTGGTGTGAATATTAGATAGAGAAATGATGTGGAAGAGATCTAGTGATAGGTGAAAATTGTGATTATGGTGTGACATGTCTACATGAGTCTCGACGTGTGTGGTATGGTACAAGAATAATGATTTGGGATATGAAACATCGAGATCAAGTGTGAGAGGGGGTGGCAATGATGGTTTGTTGAGTGATGTAGTCATATGGATGTGATTGGAAGGAGGCTAATGGTGTTGCATAGATGGGTGGCAGAGGATCAGAATGAGTACGTCGTTAATTGCAAGAATCTAGTGATGGTTTCACACGGGATAGATTTGATACAGTTGATTTGGTCATTAAGGGATATTTAATGACAAAAAAATATTGGATAGATTGATGTGACATGTTAGTGGCAGGATAATAATTGCAAATGGTGGGTCCCTCCCAACCACAATGGTTTGAACTAACTAGAAAATAACTGGATTGAAGTGAGAAATTAAAAAATCACAAGTCTAAAAAACCCAACTCCTAACTAACTCACACTCAGTTATGTGAGTGTCAACTTGCAGAATCGCTAAGTATAAACATAGGGCTTTAGGTGTATGCCATTCACCCAACCCAAACATAGAATACTATCGAGTTGCACTTGCTTAACATATCTTGAATATTTTATTTTCAGAACAATGAAAGCTCCAACCATTGCATCTGAAGTTTGTTTGGATTTTTCATGAACTTGTTGTCATAGAGTAGAACATTGTCGCTTTGGTTGTATTTTTTATGCTTAATGTGTTGGTTGTGCTAGACCTTCTATCGTTCCTTCTCAATTGTTGTGTGATAGTCAGCTAAGAAGCAGGATTTTTAGTTCCATCATTTCCACAAGTCGTTTTGTGACTGAATCTTCTTTGTTCATATGTGTTGCATGCATAATATAAAGGCCAAGAACCACACATTCCAATGGGACTAGTGTTTATTTTCCATATACCAACTGGAATGGAGTTTGTTTGTGAATATTCTTTGTAGTGATATTCTATGCCCATATCATAGCTAAGATCCTATCATCCCAATCATCCTGATTTGTGCAACATACTTTTGTTAACCTAGTTTCCAAAAATTTGCTGAAGATTTGTACTGTGTCGTTTGCTTGTGGGTGATACAAACTGATTTTATGGTGGTGTATCAAGAATTAATTTATTAGCACCTCAATATTTCTATTAAGGAAGTGTGTACCTTTGTCAATAGTAAGGATTTTGGGACATCCAAACCTAGCGATGATATTTTCAAAAAAAAATTGAGTTGTTGTCTTTGCAGAACAAATTCAGATTGGTGTTGCTTCAACTGATCTCATGAGATAATCTATTGTGGTAATGATATATCACCTTCAGAGTGTTTCACATGTAGATTAATAGGACCCACAACATCCAATTCCCATTTCTCAAACAACTATAAGGCTAGATTTGGTAGGAGTGGAAGCTCATCTTGTTGAGATGGTTTACAAACTCCTTGCAAAACATCACACTTTCTCACGTACTCCTTATCATATTTGAACATCGTGGGCCACACCAGCTTGGCTTGCAAGATATTTCTTCTTGTAGCTTTTCCACCAACATCGTCACCTGCAACACTCACATAGAGTTCCCATAAAATTCTTGGTCATTCATGGTCCAATACATATTAGTGCGAAATTCCATCAATTCCCAACTTGTAGAGTTGTCCTTGTGATGTTTGCGGATTAAATTTTTTTGCGTTATTTAGTGGAAAGTTTTGTCAATGTTGTTGTGATCAAATATTTTGAGAAACATCTAGAAATGAACAACTATATTTTTTTGTTTTTCGAACAAATTACGCTTATAACATGGTTATTAGGGTGTGAGCTAGGGTACTTTTACTTAATGTTTTAAAACTTAGTCCTGGAATTGGATGAGGGTCAACTTGGACCAGGTTCCATTTAATATCTTGGTTTGCAAAAAAAAATAATGGAACAAAATATTTTAAAGATTCCAAATCGTTAGAGACAAAATATGAAAAGGTTGCTCATGTATATACCATGTAAGGGTGGGTATATCAAAATGACCCATAGTGCAATACATATTTGGAAAACTTCCTTGTGAGGTGAAATTTCTAAACATCAATTTGACTAAAATTTCTACAAGAAGAATAACCTTGTAGCAGGGGAAGCAAATGAAGTATAGAGGGGAAATAATGCAGTTCTGAAATAGAGGAGGGGGCATCATCTCATTCTATCAACACAAGGGCACCACATATAAGCTTTATAATGTACTTTTGGGAGTGACATAAGTTTAAAGGACCCAACTCTGCAATCCTAGGGGGAAATGGGAACTTTCCATTATGACTCTCCTAGCATTGAATGTGGATGAATCTCTTGAGTAAGAAAGAAAACTATTGGTAGTTCTGAAATAGAGGAAGGGGCATCATCTCATTCTATCAACACAAGGGGGCACCCCAACTAAGCTTTATAATGTCCTTTTGGGAGTGACATTAGTTTAAAGGACCGAACTATGCAATCCTAGGGGGCAATGGGAACTTTCCATTATGACTCTCCTAGCATTGAATGTTGATGAATCTCTTGAGTAAGAAAGATAACTATTGGTGAGCAGTAGACCATGAGTTTTGAACCGGGAACAAGGAATGATGGTTTCCATTTCATTGCCAACTCTCTCTCAACATGCATAGCTTTCACATTTGGACATATATTTGTTGCCTTCTATTTGGATATGTCTATTATGAAACTGAACTTTTTTAACTCGAAGTCCTGTTGGACATATCTCTGTTGCTTTGAGTTCTTTTTTCCCCCTATTATAGTCAATTGGTTAAATGAAAACCCTTTCAGTGATCAGACCCTCTAAGATGTTTTACCATACAAAATCACCCAATCAATTTGACTTTATGAACATTGTTCCTATAAACATGGATGGTAAGATATATTTTTTAATTATTATTATGCTAAACTTTAAAAGATATATTTGAATGGCTTGCTAGTTTTTAGCCTTGACTGTAAGATTTTCCAAGCGTTTGGGATGGCATGCAACATTTTCCTTCTATAAAAGCACTAGACTAGTGCTCACCTCTGTAATTGATTACACATAAAATTTAGAATTAAACACATAATTAGAAGATTCAATCCCAGGACTTGAGCTCACTTCATTGTTAAATTTTGTAAAATTGAGCTTAAATTTAAATATAGCATGTATTAAGGCTACTCCCGCAGACTATCATGCAGTATTTTGTTATGTTAGGATAAACATAAAAACTAAATGTTGGGTTATAGAATCCCTTTCCTACATAATCAAGGAGATCTAGCACGCCTGCTTTGTCTACAGATTGAAGAGTATCTATATCTTCCTCGAAAAATGGAATTCTTGGCTGAAATATCGATAGCCAGATGTATTTAAATGCAGAAAATCCTACCATATTGAACAAAGTATCCATCTTAAGGTCTCTATGCACAAACCTAAAAGTAAAGTAAATTCATTGCCTAATTTATTTTCCGTACTAACAATAAATTCATTACCTAATTTATTTTACGTACTAACAAAATACTTCAAAAAAAGATGAAAACGAGCCAAGTAAATTCCAAATTATTTGGATTCAAAAGAATCTCTTGATATTTAGCACTGTAAGGTGGACAAAAAATAAAGTTGAACACTAATTAGCTATAGTTTAATTAGGGCTATTTTTCCATGGAAGTGGAATATTGATGAGCAACAAATATGTTAATTTGATATTTCAATGTTGTCTTTTAATGGTCTATTTTAAGGAGAATGCCTCTTCGAGAGCAGTAGGAGCACACTAATAACTAATGGTTTAATATCCTTTCTTCTTGCTAGTTTTGTTAGTTCTTGAGGCTAGGATTCAATGGGTATTGTGAATGAAGTGGTTAAAATTTGGATAAATATATCTTCTGTCCTAGCTTTATAAATATGTTTTTTTTTAACAAAGTACTTGAAAAATTGAATGGTTACAAATTTCTTGTAGTATTTACATGATTATTTTCCTTTTGCATCATAATTAATGGATCAGATGAGTTATGTATGTGGTGAGTGATGGGTATGAGGTTAGTATCTTCTCCCCTGGATCAGTGCTGCAAACCCACAAGGAATATTTGGTATTTGCTTCATTGAAATGTTCAAACTTACATATTCGTGGTTTTGATTATTTCATATATTCTTTTGATGACAACAACTCTTCTGCATCCAATATTTAGAAAATCCTTTACTGAAGTATAGTATATCATTTCTTGTGATGAATTGTCACAATGCACAGAGACTTACATATTCCAATAAAACATAATAACTCTTTTAGCATTTATTCTCAATAGAAGTTTTATGCTAGTGTTGTTGTCAACCACACAACAATCAAACATTCCAAATCCAACAATCAATTGTATTTCTTCTGATTAGTGCAGGACTTTTGCATACAATATCAACAAAATTAAAATTATGGAAGAGTTTTATCAAACAATAAATTCCACAAGACCAAGAGGTTTCTAATGTTTGTTCTAATCAAAACTTAGCTATTTTCAACTCAACATAAAAAAGGAGACCAATCAGTTTGTCAAACAACTCGCATGGATGTCTTAGCAACACTAAAACCCATCCAGTTGATCATCAATGAATATTTCCTTTGAATAGGTTATTATTATTGATTTTTTTCCTTTGTTTGTGGCAGTTGTTTTCAAATATCAATAAAGGAAATTTCTTGGTTTCATTATGAAGTTAATTGCATATAAGCATTTATTTTGGTTTATATTTAGGCTAAATAATCTTACTTTTCCAAAAATACATGATCATCGCAATGCATGTATCATAAAGTTGGAAAAACATGTATTCAATTCCTTGCCACTTCTAGCAAGGATTATAGAGTAAGTTAATCTTGTTGCAAAATTAACCTCTTTTCGATCAAAAGAATATTTCCACATGTACAATTCCTATAATTTATCACCAATAATGTGAATTATCTAATGATTTCAGAACATTGTATCAAACCATATGTTTTTGTTTTTAGTTTGTGGTTATCCTTCCAATAGTCTATTTTTCCTTCGTATTCTTCATCTCCTGCCTCCCCCCTTCAATACAATGTTATTTTATTGCACCCGAAGATGGAATTGCTAGTTAAGGTTTAATTTCATATATTTTGTTCACATATTGTTTTCTTTTTTGGTTTGAAAAGGCCTCTGCAATTTGTGTTAAATATTTTGGATTGGTGTGTGTTTCCAGCCCCATACTAACTTGTATGAGTATGTATAGACTTGACCAAGTTGGCTAGTTTGGTACCAAGATGATTGAGTCAATGTATGACTTGGCTAGTTCAGTACTAAACCAACCATTTGAAATGGTTCAAGGGTTGAGTTGAAGTGGCCATGAGCCAACTCGGTCAACCAGGATAAGTATTTAGTATCAAGATATTGTTTTTACATATCTCATATTGATGCATTCTCATACATTTTCTTATATATATCCTTTTTGGAAAATTCATTCCATTTTCTATTTGCCACATCTATCGCTTTGTGCATCTATTAGCAATCATATTTTGTTGGATATTTGATGCTTGATGTTTGTGATTTTATTGATAACATGCATGATCCAGCCAACAATTCTTTTGCTAGTCTATGCAAGTTGGCCAAGGGATTTCCTTAGAAAAATGACTGCAATTTGTCAATAGTGGAACTTGTGTAATGTATATATTCAAAATGGGATGCGATAAAAGTTGGTTGGGTAAGTTTCATGCATTTAACAATGGAACTAATATAATATTGTATATAGGGATGCTATTTTGGAGAACTTTCTGCATTCCTTGTGTTATGACTTAGTGTCTGAAGCATTTCTTCTAGATGTACCAGAGTGAGGGTTTTTTTGTTGTTGTAAAGGCCAAATTTTTTAGGCTATATTATGTAGAGTGTTGATTTTGGGGATAAACACCAATGATTAGGTCATGGAAGGTCCCCTTGGTTTCCACCTCAAGGAGGTGTTGGAATTGTGGCTCTTTTGACTACCCATTGGTGGGTGTCTGGTGCCCTTGAAGAAAATCATTGGGACACATGGACACACCCATAGTTTTCTTTATAGAGGTGATTACACAAATAAAGGTTGTCATATGCGGTTTAGAACACCTAATTTTCCCACTTGGACATATTGTTTTGATGTAAAACCCCTCTCCCTTGTCTCCATACCCATGACATCATTCCTTAAAGAAGATTCCTACATTGTTAAAAGGGAAGGTATCGGGGGACAAATATCGTTTGGGGTTAGTTGGAGCATGATGCCTTCCTTTTGGATCACCTTACACTTGGTGGAGCCTAATTGCACATTATTTTTCTTATTTTATGTCATTGTATGGTTTACTCCCCAGTTTGTTGATGCACTAGCCTTAGTTTTATAATTTTTCATTAACTTAGTAGGTTCCAATTTGTAAAATGTTGAGGATTGTATCATATAAATAAGGCAACCTCACCTCATTTGTAAATCATGGAAAAGGGTTCAAATTATGTATTGTTTTATTTTACTATTGGTATATTGGAGTATTTGAAGCTATGGAAACGTCTCTCTTGGAAGTTTTTTTTGCTTGAAGGACAAATTGAAGATGTTTTAAGGTTTGATTTTTTGCATGATAGGCTGATGCTAGACTACTTGTAATAACTCATGCTCAAGGGTGACCTAATGTATGCTATATTGCTCATTCTCGATTAATGTTGATAACTTTATCTCCTAACCTAGTTTATCGGTGCTCTTGAAGTGCTTTGGACCACGTTACTGTTTATTTGCTAGCATTTTATCAACTTGCTTGGGGAGACATTCCTACCAAGGAGCTCTCCATTATTTTGTTGGGCCTTGTACTTCTCTATTTTCCCTAATTAGGGTTTCACTACCTAAGCCTTAAGGTTGCTAGCTTAGCCCTAGTTGCAAGTATTAAATACCATATCAAGAGGAGGGACATTAGCCCTAGGGTTTGACACAAGAATCTAATACCCTATCTACAAGTCCTCTTTTTTTAATCAATTTTACATGTTTTATTTTATGCAAAAAATACATATAAATATTTTAATACTGGAAAAAACTATAAAAATCTAAAAATATACGTGGTTTGGTATTTTTAGACCACCCTAAAAATTTTCCCTACGGTTTTATCCATAAACGCTAGAGGGCATCCTCTTTTGAGCAAGTGCATTGGGATACATGAAATCATTGGAATTGGGTACTTGTTAGTTGTTTGGTATTTCTAAAAATTAAATGTAGGCTCATCCACAAACCTTAGAGGGTGTCCTCTTTTTGAGGAATTTCATTGGGATACATGAGACCCTTATAATTGGTGAATCATAGGGTGTTTGGTATTTCTAGAGTGACCTACAACTTTTTCGAGTTCAACTGTTCTCTTTTTCTTGGGGGTGCACTCTTTGGATTGACTTCCTTGGGAAGTGTGAAATTCTATTGGCAGACATGTAATTGCCTTGGAAGGGGTGATATTTATTGAGTTTTGTGATTAAGTAAATAACTCCATTATTGGATGATTATTGTGTCTTGTTTAATATTGTTTGAATCCAATAAAGCATTGATGATAGCTATTAAGGTTTTTTGGAATGTATTTGTGGTTTGTTAGTGGTTGTAGGTATCTTTCATTGATTAGGGTCTTTCCTTGGGCTTGGAGTTACCCAAAGTGTTTAAAGGTTACATTGTGGTGAAATTGGGTCTCACTCTCTCTTCAGCTTACCATCTAGCACCAGGTCGACACAGTGTTGGTTTGCAAAGGTATACTAGTTTGAGTAGTAACATTTTGGTGTTGTTTCAAGGGACTCGAAGGAAAAGTGATGACATTACATTTTGTGTCTTCCCGAGGTCTAGTAAAATTATTTCCAACAAAATCAACATATTGGTGTCGTAAAATATCAGGTGAGTTTTTATTTTACATTTTAATAATATCATTGTTAAAGACTAAATTTATAGGTATCTGGCGACTCCGATTGAAAATAATTTCATGAAGTCCGGTAATGTTGGTAGCATTTTTGGCACCATCTTTTGGGACCTCTAAGAATAATGACAACATTTTATTGCAAAGGTATTCTTGGGTTCAATCCATTTATATTTTAGAAACATATAACATCTTTCATGTGACTGAGGTACATTCTTTTTTTTTTACTTTGGTGAGATTTGTTTTGATCTAACTTGGCAGATCTCTTTTGGTAACTCCACTGAAGAAAAATAAAGAGGTACCCTACAAGAATAGGCCCAAGAGGTAAGTTTTGATTTGTACTTTGATATGATTATTGTTAAGGGCTAACCTTCCAGGTCCTATTTGGAAACACCATTAAAGATGTTGGAATATAATCCGTTAGGATTATACGTTAGTGTAAATAATAGGAAGATGAAAAGACTCTCGGATGTGTGATCCCAAGAGTCATTGTAAATGTATAAATAAATTCTTTGGCTATGAAATAAATTGAATTCGGGAGTTATTTACCCAACAGTGGTATCAGAGCACCAACTTCCATAACTCCTGCTGTTAAGTTTCAGTCCTGGCAGCCTGTATGCTTGCCAGTGCATTGCCAGACCTACATTCTACCTTCTACTAATTTATTTTAGGCTGCCTGCCCCGTTAGTCTTTCTCTGCATTTGTCAGTCTACATCCTAGCATTTCTCCTGCCAACCTGCATACATTCATTGTGTGCGTTACAAGTCCAGGCCTGCGTTGTGCATTGAGAGCTGTGCTCAGCTTGTGGTGTGTGGGCGTTCTCCTTTGAAGTGCGTGAGCATCCTCAAGTTCGTGAAAATTGCATGGATACCTGCCTTCTCTTTGTGTGGAGGTAGAACGATTTCTTGCCATATTAGATGTAACCCTAATTGGATTGCATAATACCTAACTCTAATTCTGCATAGCCGCTTCATTTTTTCCGTTTTAAAATGATCTCATTCTGATATATGTAAAGAGTCTGTGAGTTCCATATTTGATACCATAATAATATTGTGTGCATTGTGGGCTGCACATTCTGAGTGTGAGCGACATTCTATGGGTGAACTCCTCATGATATTAATTGTTGAAGACTGCGTTGAACTGCTACGTGAAGGCACTCTGTTGAAGACTGCGTTGAACTGCTGCGTGAAGGCACTCTTTTGAAGGTGCTCTTAGTGAGTCACATGGAGGAATACACATTTTGAAGACTGCGTTGACAAGAAGATGTGATGAGTCTTGATCCTATAAGTTCGTTGAAGAATGATGATTGGAGTTTGAAGTCTCATTCCTTTTCATTTGCGTGAAGGAGAGAATCGATGCTCTCCCCCATCACTAAGATTCTTGTTGGAACGTGTGAAGAATATTGAAAGTGATTTATGAAACTCATGCTCTCATACATTCACATGGAGGTAAACTTTTTTTGTTGGTTGAAATGGACCGTGACTGCAAAATATATTGTGACTGATATATATTGAAGACTCTTGCTATATTGTGACTGATATATATCATACATTGAAGAATCTTGTGGAAGATATATGTTGTTTTGTTGGTGTTGATTGCATTGAGACTGCTCGTGCAATTGGGAATATTGCCACTGTGCAATTATTATGTTGCTGCAACTAGAAGTACTGCATCAAGCTGCTGGAGTTGCGACCTGCCTTGAAGAATAAAGTCTATGTGAAACAATTGCATAGAGTAAACCTACTCTGAAGATAATCAAAATCCTTGTTGAAGACCCAAGCTTTTACTCAGTCACATGAAGGTTGCGATTTTGAATCTTTCCTTGGAGTTATTCACATCCACGTGAAGATTGTAGTTGAGAACCGGTGTATTCAACTGCATGGAGCTACGTGGAGCTGCCTGCGTGGAACTTCCTGCGTCTTGAGTCCATCCAGACCTGGCGTTGTTTTTGTTTGGGTGTGAATGTATTGTTGTGACTGGTGACCAAGTTAGAGACTGCTTGTGTCACCAACTTTGTTGTTGCAATCAAACTATGAAGTATACTGCTGCAACCTACACATTCCACTGCAACCTGCACTATTCTGCTATAAGACTTTTTTGTAACTGTTGAACAAAGTGTAAATGTATTCTTAAAATCTCATAAGAAATATAGATATTGAAATGATATAGAGTTGCAAAATTAAATATAGAACAGCTGCAAGATTGTTTTGATAGGGCTGATAGGCTGCAGAATCATATTGTAATTTGTAAAGGAGCAAGAATCTAAACCTGCATCCCATATCTTTTTCCAAGTATTCTGTAAGTTGCAAGTTCCAGATTGAATATGCATAATTTTGCATCTATTGTTGGTGATGTCCTCACTGGCAAGGAAACATATCCAAAATGGTCTAGAAAGATCAAGAAATCAAGCGAGCTTGTTGAAGAATCCCTTTACTCTGTTCAGAAAACAAAGAATCGGTCCAAAGACCCTTCCAAGGGAGATTGCAGCAAGAGAGGCAAAGGAAGAAGAAACTTCAGAGGCAGAGGGGGTAGAAAAAACTCCAGCAAAAGATCAGATTTGCAGTGCAAGCGTTGTGGAAATACTGGACACACATCAGATCAGTGTTGGGCTTCGTGGGACTCCATCAAAGACAGACATAACCAGAAGAAAGATGACAATAAAAACCAAGATGTTAGTAAGTCTTCTGATTCTGATCATTGTATTGTTGCACATTGTAATCTTGGAATTAATGAAATGACTTCACTTTCATCTTACAAATATTGTTGGCTGCTTGATACTGGTGCAACATCACACATGAATTTTAGAAAAGACTGTTTTGAAGAACTTAATGAAACAATAAATGCCATAGTGTACTTTGCAGATAAGTCAAGTCTTAAACCAAAGGGAATGGGCACCATTCGACTGAAGATGCCTGGATTCCCTGATTTCTTGTTGAAGAATGT
>LPNX010069796.1:28849-50429 GCA_001517045.1 Pseudotsuga menziesii
AGGACGAGAAAAGTTTGAAAGATTCAGAAACATGCTCGGACTTACTAACACCCCTTCGGATTAAGGGGGGGATTGTTGGAATATAATCCGCCAGGATTATACGTTAGTGTAAATAATAGGAAGATGAAAATACTCTCGGATGTGTGATCCCAAGAGTCATTGTAAATGTATAAATAAATGCTTTGGCTATGAAATAAATTGAATTCGGGAGTTATTTACCCAACAAAAGAAAACAAATTAAAGTACAATTCAAATAGTAAACCTCAACCATAATTTCCCTTCCCAAGAAGGAGCATGTCTGAGAAATGCTTGAAGAATGTTTTACTCCTCTTGATTTGTCGATCACACCAGATGCGTAACCAAATTTGTTCATGATAGAATTATGTGATCATGATGATGATCCCTTAGATCATTTCAAAGAGTTTTTGTCAAATGTTCTGTATTTTGGTATTAAGGATGAAGATGCCTACATGAATTCATTTGTAATGTATTTGCAAGAAGAGGTCCTTACTTGGTTTAAAGGCATGAACGAAGGTACCATATCCTCTCTTGTGGAATTGATAGAGGTATTTTGCATGTAGTGACACCCACAACAATTCAAGATATAGATTCCCTACATCGAAGAAGTGAAGGGATTGTTTAAGAAATAAATATCGGAAGAAGAACAAGCCCTTGAAGAAAATATAGAAGAAGAACATAACAAAGATTATTGGATTTTCCCAAAACTAGAAGAGCACGACGCACATTTGGTAGAACAAATCCATGAAAAATATCAAGCCTTAGAAGGATTATATGTGTTAGGATTATAATCCTCACTTGTCCAATTTGGTCATTTATGCCTAAATTAAGAGTCTGTTCAATCATTGTTGAGTCACTAGTACCATTGGGTCCACATGGCCTAATTGAACCACATGTACTAGTCACTAGAGTGTGGGGAACATTGATTGAGGCTAACTACCACTGACTTCACTTGCATGCATAAGTTTAAGAGCCTCCTAGACCAATCCCTACAATTTAGGAGCCACTGGGAGTGTCGAAACCAACCTCCTTCAGTTGAGTTCAGTTGGTGACTAGTCAATCCTAGTCAGGATTCAGTTACATTCAGTTATATTCAGTTAGCATCAGTCATTGATTAAATGCATGTGGGAAGGAACCTTTTCTCACCTACCACATCAATTAAACTAGTTTAAGTGATTCTAACTGATTTAGACAACTGGAGCTAACTGTCTAAGCTCCGATAGTGATTCAAACATGTCCAATTATCCATTCAGTTAGTTTGAGTTAACCAATTCGAATTTCCTCTCATGAATTCGAATTGTTTGGTTATTAATAGCATTGTAATGCATTGTAATAATTATCCATTTACTTTTTTGATTAATGAAATCATTATATAGCTGCAACCCATTTTTTGCACTGTTTCATGTCAATTCTGAGTAAATTGCTTGTGACATCTATTTGT
The DNA here is from genome assembly GCA_001517045.1 of Pseudotsuga menziesii. Taxonomy (NCBI): domain Eukaryota; kingdom Viridiplantae; phylum Streptophyta; class Pinopsida; order Pinales; family Pinaceae; genus Pseudotsuga; species Pseudotsuga menziesii. The sequence goes on from LPNX010069796.1 coordinate 30,309, forward strand.
GAGTTTTGTCTTGGTTCATAGACTCCCGTGAGCTCAATTTTTATAACATGAAGAAACCATTGATCAATATATTGCCAATAACATTCTAGACCCTATGTTTGAAGAATAAGATATTCCATAAAATGAGGATGATGAGGCTTAGAAAGATGACAACGAAAAGGGCCTAATTGAAAAAAATGAAGAATGTTGGAAATGGTGAGTTCTTCTTACCTCAATTTTGAAAATTCTTATGATATCTTGGGAATATTGAAAGAAAATGGTAGGATTCTTGAAGATGACGACTATAGGAAGATCGTTAATCCTCCAATCTATGTCTCTTCAAGGCCTAAAAATGCTATTTTAGAAAATTTAGAAGAAATATATGAAACCTTTCCTACCAATAATAAAAGAAGAAGATATCAATCTAGATCAGACTAAGCCAAGTTTTGATACAGGTTTCAATCTATATGAATAGGTCTTTGTCGAATAATCACTTACAACTAAGAAATATAACAAGGATATCGTTGATGAAGGTGTGGTGGATGCTTCTCCTTGTCCTTTTGATGATGAAAATTTGGTTAACATTCCTTTGTCTTTACCCCTTATAGACATATCTTTTTAAGATGAGAGGTTTAGGATATTTTAGTTAAAAGATGGTTTCCACGGATATAATGATGTGCGTTAATTCTCTTATAATGATGATGATGTGGGTATGAATTTTTGTAAAATTGGTTGAAGAAACCATAAACAATTCCTACAACAAGGGAAGTATAAATTTCAAAGACCTCACGAAAACTACCTTTGAGATCACTCATGATCTGGTTTAGCCATGATGATATAGGGCTGCATATGGATATTTCTATTGTATATATTGATCAACTAGTTCTACCCTCTCCTAAGGTGGATCTCAACTAACACTCTTAGCTATGCTTATGAGAAATTGATGCAATTTTTTGACAACTAGAAGATCGAGGCAATGCAATTGTTTTCTCTCAAAGCGATATTAACTCATATACATCCTTCACCACTACTATTGCTGATTAGTTTTGTAGGATGAACTTCAATGTGTCCAAGTCTTAGTTAGGTATGGGTGTAGGTATTGCATTAAATTCTCCTTGTGAGATAGTCATTGTTTTCTTTCCGCTTATAATTTTAAGGTACGTCTAACAATTTGGTTAAATATGAATATCTCTTACTTCCTTGAGTTACCTAAATATTATGGGATTAATTTCTTAGATATTGTTAGCAACTCTAAACCAATTGTGATGCAAGTCAAAGGAAAATTTTTAATGTTAAAAATGTATAGGGATGTAGTGCGATTGGCCATAAATTATTTTAGTTTTGTATGTTTACAAGTGATTCCCAAAGCTTAGAATCATTGGGTCGATTCCCTAGTAGCATCTACTTCCATTCTTCATCCTTGCAAGGCCATTCTAGAATCAAGAACAATGCAAGTAGTTTCCATACCTCCAGTTCATGGTAACCTTATAAATAGAAATATTTTTTTATGACAATGAGTAAATGCTCAGGTTTATGAACAACATGGAAAAATTGATTCAACCTCATCATGCATGGTTCCTTGATAGTTTTGAAGGTTGTTTGGGGTAAACACATTCTAGAGAAAAGGTTATATAATGGTGTTAGTTTCTACTTGATCTTGGTTCAGGCATGGATAGAAACAGTATTTGAAGGTGATATTTGTCTGTGGAAAGGTATTTAATGCTTCTAAGTTCCCTTTATTATTTATCATTCTAGACCCATTTTGACGAAGGTAGTACCACCTATTAAGCTCGTCATTGATGATTTTTTATCTTGGGTTGTTTCCAAAGATAAGGGAAGAAACTTTTACGTGAATAATATGCTCAGGTGGATACATTGGTGGTATGATTTCAATTTAAACTTATATGTTATCATTTTAGAATGGATATGTATAGTTTCATTTGATTTCAACATCTACATTTCCCCTTGCATTCCATTTGTTGTGTCATTTGATTTTTATTGCATTTCATTTTCAACTAGCATGAAGGAAGTGTCTGCATCTGATGCATTTACTTTCTTTGTTGTTAGATGTGTGTATAGGTCTAGATGTATCTAAGTGATTATAGGGGGTTCTCATATAATCTTGAGAAGAGAACATGTCCCATAGTTGGAGCTTGTCATTATGCCTTAGAGCGTCTGAAGCATTCCTTCCAGATGTACTAGAGAAAAGGGGTACATCTGGGGCTATATTACGTAAAGTCCATTTTTTTCTTTGTAAAGTCTATTTTTTGGGGGCTATATTATTTCGAGTGTTTAGTTTGGGGCCAAATACCCATTATTAGGTCATGGAAGGTCCCCTTGATTTCTACCTCAACGAGGTGATGGCCTTGTGGATCTATTGACTCAACGTTTGGGTGGGTGTCTTGTGATCTTGAGGAAAATCATTGGGACAAGTGGCCACACTCATATTTTTCTTTGTAGAGGTGATTGTGCATATAATGGTTATCATACCTAGTTTAACACACCTCATTTTTCCCACTTGGACCTATTGTTTTGATGTAAAACTCCTCCTCTTGGTCTTCATACCCATGATACCATTCCTGAAAGAATAAGCCTACACTATTAAAAAGGAGGGCATTGAGGTACACACATCTATTGGGGTTAGGCTGGGCATGATGCCATACTTTTGGCTTACCTTGCACTTGGCGGAGCCTAATTGCACATTTTTATTCTTGTTTTATGTCATTGCATTTTTAGTCCCCAGTTTGTGGGTGCATTAGCCTTAATTTTATAATTTGTCATTAACTTTGTAGGCTCAAATTCATAAAAGGCTTAGGGTTGTCTCAAATAAATAATATAAAATAACCTCATTTGTAAATTATGGAAAGGGGTTCAATTTTATGAATTATTTTCTTTTTCTCTTGGTATGTTGTAGTATTTGAAGCTATCCACACATCTCTCTTGGAAGTATTTTTTGCTGAAAGAACAAATTGATAATGTTCTAAGGTTTAATTTTTCCTCACGAAAAGTTGATGCTAGACTATTTGTATTAACTCATGCTCAAGGGTGACCTAAGGTGCACTATCTTTCTCATTCTTGATTAATGTTGGTGAGTTTATCTCATAACCCTAGTTTATCATTGCTCTTGAAGTGATTTATATTGACTTAGGGTTTATTTTTTAGCATTTTATCAACTTTCTTGAGGAGACCTTGCTACCAAGGAGATATCCATTGTTTTGTTGGGCCTTGGATTCTCCATTTTCCCTAATTAGGGTTTTTCTACTTAACCCTTGAGGTTGCTAGCTTATACCTAGTTGCAAGTATTAAATGTTGGTGTTTTCTCTAGTATGTAGCATCGGGAAAACGTTCATTATGAATGGGGATCAAAGTATTCTATTCTATGATAGAGGTCTATTAGTGAATTAACAAGATATAAGAAGTGCCTGGGACTTCTTAGTGGGACTATTCAACATTAGGACCCTATGCATGAATATACTAGCATATAGAGAGAAGAATAACATCATCATCATGAGAAGGTTTTCTTAAGAGAGATAAAAAATCCAATAATCTAGTGGTCAACTTTAAAATCAACTTTGAAGTGTTGAAACAACAAGTCAACGCTCGTAGAAAGACAAGTCAACCCCACTAGTAAAATTCAAAAATAGTAAAATTCAAGAGATTTGATTTATATAAATAAGAAGCTAAACATTTAATTTTGATCATCAACACAACAACTCTTCACTACTACACACGTGCATAAGATTTGTTGGGTTTGAAGGAGCATATTTTGAAGTATTCTTATCTCTCTCTTTGGTTTTTTATTCTTTCCTCTTGAAGATTCGCTATGTCTTTGTGACTACTCTACGATTGATGCACACCTTCTCTACAAGTAGGTTTTGTGCTCTGTGACTTGTATACCCTTGTGATTACGGTTCTTGTTGATGTTGTTGTACTCTTATTATTGTAAATGCTCTTCTTAAGAATAGTTGTTGGGTTTTTCCCAGGGTAAATATTTGTGTCTACTATGCATGATTCTATTTTAGTGATTCTTGTTTATTCTGCATCAAAGTGGATGTTAAAATTTCAGTGTATAATTTACGGAATGATAAAAGTGGGATGATAATCATAAGGAAAAAATTATCAATATCTAAAATTATACTACTATATTGAAAGTTCAACATAGTATTAGAGCAGTACTGAAAGAATCCATTGCAACAATTTTTTCCCTAAGTCTAAAAACTAGGGATCCTAAGTTTGGACACTTCTAACCACATACTAGACTTGAAATTAGTGTTATGGAACTCAACTTAGTAGGACGCATTAATCTATGGAGGTATGAAAATGTAGGGCCCTAAAAAGTTAGGCCCCAAAAAATAGGGTTAAAAAAAAGTAGGTCCAGAACATTAGGGTCAGAAAAAGTAGTCCTGAAAAATAAGGGTCTGAAAAAGTAGGACGTAAAATTAGGGTTTGAAAAAGCATGCCTAGAAAAATAAGGTCTGAAAAGAATATCCAAAAATGTAGGGTCGAAGAAAAAAAACTCCAAAAATTACAGACATGGAGATTACAAAATGGGGTCTCATTTTTCGTGAGTACATATTTATGGTATCGATAGTGGCATAATAGACATATATGAAGTGGTTGTTAAAAGAGAGATTTGTGATTGGTTTAAGGACCATTTTTTAGCCTGTAGTGATAATAGGTCCAAGGTTATATTGTATCTGGTGCATTCAATCACATGTAGATCGATGACAATGGAATCCTTGGATGTATTCTTGTAATATGTATGGTTCCCTCCAAAAGACACGAAGACCAAGAATGAAGAATTTAGTAAGTTCCAAAAGTTCAGGACTTGACAAAGAATAAGGTCAAAGTTTTGAGGACTTCAATGATTTTTATGCAATAAGGAAAGGATCAAGAGGGATTCAATAAAATAAGAAAATATAAGTATATAATGCTTTATGTAATAAGTTTTATTAACTTAAATTGAATTGATATTTTGTTGATGAATAACATAATTGTTTATTTGGTAATGGTTTACTCTTGTGGGCATTTCTGTCAATGTGTTGCATAATAGGTCCATTGTGAAGACTCTGAAGATCTACTCACGTTCTTGTGGGAAGATGTATCTAGTACGCGAGTTATGCTCATATCAAGTGTCCTCACCAGATATTGGGGGACAAGACTCCCGAGGAATCATTCATAGGAGTGAATCCAAAGACAATATTTGGTTAACCAACATACACCCATGCACTGAGGAAGAACAGGATGAAGATGGTAGCCTTCAAGAAATATAAAAGGTCTCACATGGAGTTTGATAGTGAGTAGCAGTAGGCTCCGAAGGATAAGTGTGCCTCTAGTACAATATTGATAATCCTTTTGACTACCAGGACAAGACAACAGATCCAACAAAACCACTGGATATTCCTAGAGATGATGCAGTGATTAGGAAGAGGCCAACATGGCTTCTTGATGCTTTGAAAAATGTAAAGGGTCATGCGATTCCCAATGGTGACTTCCAAGAGGCTCTATGAGATCAAGCATCAAGTTATGATTGGAACCAGGAAGGGCACAATTTGCAGACTTAGAAAGAGTCATGGATTCTATTTAGTGTTCTTGGGGGATAAGGTGGCTCATCTTGGTAAACCCACTTGGTGGGAGATGGCATATATGAATACACGTGGATCAACAGTGCAGAAGGAAACATGTTTCTTTAGTGTATGATACTCAGATGCAGTGTGTCCAGATGTAGAGAGAGAATGATACTCAAATGAAGAGGGAGAAAAATAATCAGGTGCATATGGAGTAAGGTGCTCTAGCATAGAGGGGGTAGCTGCAACACAATTTATTGATGGAGTATATTGGCATGATACATTACTTCTTGGTATTAAAGGTGTGGCAAAGATTAGATGAGATATTACTTGGTCAAGAGAAGTACATAATTGAGATCCTAAGAGATTCAAGATGATGGACTAAAAGTCCACGGCTACACCTATGATAACAAATATGAAGAAGCTGAGTGATTCTGCTTCAAATTTAGATTTTACGGATCCCAAGATGGGCAAGAAGCTGACTGGATCCTTGACGAGATGTTTTGCAGTGAGCACCTTGATATATGATTGGGTCAAGGAATGTACAATGGCTTGTGACAAATTATGTACTAAGGTACCTACATGGTGCAGTTGGATATGGTCTGAGAGATGTCTTAGGTGATGAAGTGAAGCTACAGAGACATATTTTGGCAAGGTGGAGTGCAATGGACAAGAAAAGAAGCTTAGTGTGTTGCTTCATCGTGGATCAATTATGATTAGCGAGAAGCCATATTTTTTGGCACTTAGTACACTTAGATTAGCTAGTCTCATAAGGATATTTGATATCTAGATCAAATATCACTTCATCCGATACATGGTGTAGAAGGGAGTAGTAGAGCTCTAGTATATATCCATAGATGAGTATATTGTAGATATTCACACCAAGACTTTGTCTAAGGAGAAGGTTGTGTGACTTCAAAGACAAGATTGGAAGGATGGAGATGACTTCATCGCTTAGAGGGAATATTGATTGCTCTACAAGACAAGTGACATATATTCATGAGAGGTTGATGGCTCAGACGTCATGATGGTTCTATAGATGAATGGATTCCACTCACAGGGCCATGTGGATTTGGGTAGTGATGGATGGTCCTAAAAAATAGTAGCCTTGGATGTCTCCCACTCAAGGGGACATGTGGATTTGGCTAGTGATGGATAGTCCTATAGATGAACAGTCTTAGGTGACTTCCATTCACCGGGCCATGGATTTGGCTAGTGATGGATAACCCTACAACCTTGGGTGGTTTCTAGTCATAGGGCCATGGATTTGACTAGTGATAGATGGTTAGAGATATGTGAAATAATGGGTGACTTCCACTCACGAGAAATGGCCATGTGTTTTGTTTAGTGGAGTACCATGGGGCCATGTAATTTGGCTAGTGGACTATCATGGGACCATATTATTTAGTTAGTTATGGATGGCTCTACAACATCAAGAAGTCATTCGACCACAGGAAATGACCCATGTGTTAGCGGAGTACTATGGGTTCATGGATTTGGATAGTATAATATCACGATACCGTGTGTTCTGTAAGTGGAGTACTATGAGGCCACTTGATTTGGCTAGTAGACTACCATGTGACCATGTGTTTGGCTAGTGGAGAATGATACAATCACTCACAGGAAATGACCATGTGCACATGGTTAGTGGTGAATGGCCTTCGCGTAGCCTTACTTATACCATGGCTAAGTGAAGAAGGATCATGGTGCTGACATAGTCTATTATTTGGATAGGAGTGCATGACTCCAGATACATACATTCTCACCAACTGTGATGCTTGGCATGATGTAGAATGTCTCCCTCACTGAGAGGGAGTGTTGATGTTTTCTCTAGTATGCAACATTGAGTAGAAATTCATTATGAATGGGGCTCAAAGTAATATATTATATGAATGATAGGACTATTGTTGAATTGACAAGATCTAAGAAGTGTCTAGGACTTATTAGTGGGTCTATTAAACATTAGGAATCTATGTATGAATAGATGGGCATATGGGGAGAAGAATAGCATCATCATAGGAAACATGGAAAATTCAATAATAAAGTGGTCAACATTAAAATAAACATTGAAGGGCTAAAACAACAAGTTAGCCATGGAAAAAACACAAGTCGAACCCACTAGTAAAATTCAAGTGATTTGACGTGTATAAAAAAGAAGCCAAGCATTTCATTTTGATCATCAACACAACCACTCTTCTCTGCTACACAAGTGCACAATTTTAGTTGGGCTTGAAGGATCATATTTTGAAGTATTCTTGTCTCTCTCTTGGGTTTTCTATTCTTCCCTCTTGAATATTCGTTATGTCTTTCTGACAACTCTATGATTGATGCACACCTTCTATGAAACTAGGATTTATGCTTTATGACTAGTATACCCTTGCAATTAGGGTTCTTGTTGTGGTACTCTTATTATTGGAACTTTTCTTCTTAAGAAAAGTTTTTGGGTTTTTCCTGTGTACGGGTTTTCTTAAGGTGAATATTCATGTCTAATGTGCATGGTTATTGTTAGTACTAGAAATTGTTCCTAGACTACCAGAAGAACAAGCTAACACAATCTCAAAATGAAATAGAATAAAATTGGTTTTTAGGGTTTTGTTTATGGTTTTGGTTTTAAAAACTTCATCAGCAAGGAGGAAATAAACATCCACAAGCTAATACAGAACTGAATCATGCAAGTTGGATAAACTGGGGATCAAACACATCCCAATAAGCCATAAACATTACACATGAAATACTAATTCCACCCACAGGCTACAAGAATTTACATGAATAAACCTTTAAACAGGAAATGAAATTGTAGACTGAGCAATGAACCAGATCAGAAATGAAAAAGCATGACAGGTAAAAGGGCTTATCAGTTTATATATAATCAATAACAGTCATCCACTTACATAAGAGTTAAAAATGCTAGCTTGAGAAATCAAAGCTCCAAAATCCTCTCCTTGAGTGAAAAATCCAACCTCAAAATTGTATGTTTGTCTTCCTTTTATCATTACAAAGGTAAAGTAGTTCCATAACTACCTTCTAGGTCGAAATTTGAAATAGTTACATCAATTAGTTACATGATAACTCAAAATATTTAAAGATAATTAACCCAAAAATAGCAAATCGGATTTGGGGAAATTTGGGTCTCAAAGACACCTTCATATCTCTCGATCTGGGACACCTGTGCAAAAAATGAGAGTTTTTTTTTAAAATGAGTCTGTTATGAACAAAAAAATCTCTTGGTTTTTAAAAATTCCCCTTCAATTGATCGGAATACGTGCTGGAAATTTGTGACTAAAACAGGAAATTATTAAATAATTCAAACCCTGAAAATAGGCCCCAAAGATGAATTTGAATCTCTCAAACGATAACAGATGTTGCAAAAATGAGAGAGGTTTTTGTGAATGAGTCTGTTGTGGATAAAAAAATCTTTTGGTTTGCCAAAATTTGTTTCCATCACCTCGTAATATTCTCCCAATGATAATGACAAAAACAGGAAAAACAGAGCTGCTACAAGAATCTCCTCATGAAAATATTTGACAAAGGACTAAAAAATGAGGGTTAGATTATAAAAAAAACTTGGAATAAACTTTTATTATAATTTTTGAAAGTTTAAAGATATACATATTAACTAATAAGCCCAAAACACAAACCTTAAAACTAAATTAATGAAATAATTCAACCATTAAAAGCATTAAATCCAACAAAAATTATTGATTGTCAAAAGTTCTTAAAATCAACATAAAATGTAAAATAATTTTAAACCAATGGTTGAAAATTAGGACAAAAATAACAGATAAACTAAGAAAAAGATCTAGTTATAATATTTGGCTCTTGCTGCGGGATGAAGTCCTCCTTATGAGGCTTCAAGTACCTATAGACCTTGTGCCTTATTCATTGGGTGATGGAGTCATTTACCAAATATCTGCAACTTTCTCAAACTCTGAACACATACCTCTGAAATGACTAAATATTGCTACAAACTAGCATACTGAAAATAATCTACATGCTCGTATAATGAGCTTATTCTGCTATTTACTCTTACTTATAATCGGAGGAAACAACCCAATCAAGTGTAATCATACTTCCAATGAAGCCAAGAAACTATTTGACTGAGAATCATGATTCCGTGCATGCTACTGTTTGAGAAAACCCACAAAAGATGTGATAAATGCAATAAAGAGTCTGTAGGCAACTGATACTTATGACTGGAAATAAGAAGTATTCCAAAAGTTGGAGCATTAGAAACCTTTGAAAAATACAACTCCATCCAAGAAGCGACGAGATCATGAAATTTATGATTTAAAACTTCAATGTCTTCATTATATTCATCATAAAGTGAAGCATTCTCTTCCTCTCCATTGCTGTTCTTTTTAAACTTTGGCTTAAGAATGGAAACCAAGGGATTTTCAAACTGCTTCTCGACCTTTAAATACAACCCTTGATCAAAACTTGAACAAATAAAATTCTGAAAGTGACCATAAGTCAAGAATGGCAGCTTATTTCTTATATCAATAGTAAGAGGTTGACGAGTAGCAACTTCTTCTTCATAACATGACAATCTCATAGCAGGAACTAGGAAATTTCTACTATAATCCACTGAAAATATATTATAATCGAAAAAGTAAGCAAACTGATATGAAGAATCAACACAAGCGTAATTTATATCCTTGTTCATATGAAAATATGAAAATGATGAAGAAAACTATCTTAAATATGAATGATACCTACGTTCTTCTTCCTGTACATAAGCTTGTATATCTTCAACATAAGCCTGATCTCGAAGCATTTTGCAAGCTCGGATGCTCTCCTCCACTCCTTTTGCATCCTCAAACAATTGTCTTAACGATGATGATTTCCTTTCTAACAGGAAAAAGACAAGATCTGAATGTTGAGCCATAACATAATATACCATAGCAAGTTTTTTTGAAGGTCTGATCTCCATAGGAATACTAATATAAAAACTTTGAAACCTCCAATTAAATTTAGTAATTGTCTCATCATTCTCCCTTTTCAAACTATAAAATTCAGAAAGAACTTGATCATAAGATTTATTCTTACCCCAATACTTCAAAAAGACATCATGTAACTCTTCCCACGATCCAATTGAATTAGCTTTCAAATTTCGGAACCAAAACCCAGCATCACCAGTAAAGGATTTTGAAAATAACCTCATGACAACATCCTCATGCATGATTTCAAAATTATCAATGAAATTATGAAAAGATCCTAAATGCTTCTCTGCTGTAATATGGCCTTTTCCAGTAAAATGGGGAAGATATTCAACAAAGTAGGAAGGGTAAGGATGTAAGAGAGATGGCAGCCTAAGAGGTTTAAACATCTTCTGTTTGAGTCTAGACTGAAAATCCATGAGTTGAAAATGAGGTTCAACAAGCTGTTCGCAAGTTTCAGCAGTGATGGTAGAAGGTAATAGATCAGCTTTATTCTCTACAAAATGACAAGAATAATTAGGTTCAAGAGATATGGGTATATGTATATCATGTTGCACAAGGATTTCAAATGAAGGAATGTGATCCACATCAATAAAACAAGAAGAATGCATACTTTCTTCTTCAAAAGAGGGATATGTACCTGAAGGTTTATGATCATTGGAATAGACAAAACAAAAAATAATTATTTTGACATGCAATGGGAAAGACAGGAAAGAATTGATGAATAAGAACAAAACCTCATGGAGGAAAGTAACAAGCTGATACCCAGTCTCTCCATTTGGCTTCTTCATTTTTTTGTCAACAAAATTCTCTTTGCAGTGGAATCTTTAATCGTGGAGTCGCCAGGTAGATGATTGCAGTCTATCTCTATGTCCTTCTCTTATTTGCTATCAAGAGTCAGATCTGTGTCATTGTGGTTCTTTCCAGGGAAAATAATCTTGATTTCCCCCCGACCACGACGCCAAAGATGTTAGTGCTAAAAATTGTTCCTAGACTACCATAAGAACAAGCTAACACAATCTCAAAATGAAATAGAATAAAATTGGTTTTTAGGGTTTTGTTTATGGTTTTGGTTTTAAAAACTTCATCAGCAAGGAGGAAATAAACATACACAAGATAATACAGAATTGAATCATGCAAGTTGGATAAACTTGGGATCAAACACATCCCAATAAGCCATAAACATTACACATGAAATACTAACTCCACCCACAGGCTACAATCATTTACATGAATAAACTTTTAAACAAGAAATGAAATTGTAGATTGAGCAATGAACCAGATCAGAAATGAAAAAGCATGACAGGTAAAAGGGCTTATCAGTTTATATATAATCAATAACAGTCATTGACTTACATAAGAGTTATAAATGCGAGCTTGAGAAATAAAGGCTCCAAAAGCCTCTCCTTGAGTGAAAAATCTAACCTCAAAACTGTATGTTTATCTTCCTTTTATCATTACAAAGGTAAAGTAGTTCCATAACTACCTTCTAGGTCGAAATTTGAAACAGTTACATCAATTAGTTACATGATAACTCAAAATATTTAAAGACAATTAACCCAAAAATAGAAAATCAGATTTGCGGAAATTTGGTGAATTTCTGAAAATTTGGGTCTCAAAGACGCCTTCATATCTCTCGATTCGGGACACCTGTGCAAAAAATGAGAGATGTTTTTTTTAAATGAGTCTGTTATGAACAAAAAACTCTCTTGGTTTTTAAAAATTCCCCTTCAATTGATCGGAATATTGCTGGAAATTTGTGACTAAAACATGAAATTATTAAATAATTCAAACCCTGAAAATAGGCCCCAATGATGAATTTGAATATCTCAAAAGATAACAGATGTTGCAAAACTGAGAGAGGTTTTTTTGAATGATTCTATTGTGGAAAAAAACCTCTTTTTTTTTCCGGAATTCATTTTCATCACCTCGTAATCTGCTCCCAATGATGATGACAAAAACAGGAAAAACAGAGCTGCTACAGGAATCTCCTCATGAAAATATTTGATAAAGGACTAAAAAATGAGGGTTAGATTATAAACAAAACTTGGAATAAACTTTTATTATAATTTTTTGAAAGTTTAAAGATATAGATATTAACTAATAAGCCCAAAATACAAACCTTAATACTAAATTAATGAAATAATTCAACCATTAAAAGCATTAAATCCAACAAAAAATACTGATTGTGAAAAGTTCTTAAAATGAACATAAAATGTAAAATCATTTTAAACCAACAGTTGAAAATTAGGACAAAAATAACAGATAAACTAAGAACAAGATCTAGTTATTAGTTATATTTCAGTGATTCTTGTTTATTTTTGCTGCAAAGAGAAAGATGCAATTTTAGTGTATAATTTATGCAATGATAAAAGTGGGATGTTAATAATTAGAACATAATTATCAAGATATGAAATTGTATTGCTAAGTTAAAAATTCAACATTGAATACCATCTCAAGATGATGGGCATTAGCCTCGATCTCTCATAGCCTTAGGGTTTGAGACAAGAATATAATACCCTGTCTATCAATCCTCTTTTTAACAATTTTTACATGTTTTATTTTATGCAAAATATACATACAAATATTTTACTATCGGAAAAAACCGTAAAAATATAAATAAATTCAAAAATCCAAAAATATATGTGATTTGGTATTTTTCGTCCACCCTAAATATTTTCCCTAGGGTTTTATACATAAACCCTAGAGTGAATCCTTTTTTGAGTAGGTGCATTGGGATACATGAAATCATTGAACTTAGGAAATTGCAAGTTGTTTGGTATTTTTGGTCCACCCTAAAATTGTTTCTAGGGTTTTATCCACAAAACTTAGAGGGAATTCTCTTATGAGGAAGTGCATTGGGATACATGAAAACCTTGTAATCGATGAGTCAGATGGTGTTTGGTATTTTTGGCTTACTTCACCCTAATTCAATTGTCCTTTTCTTCTTGAGGGTGCACTTTTTGTAGTGGTTTCCTTAGGAAGTGTGATATTTCCTTGAGAGACATGAAATTTCCTTGAAAGACATGATATTTATTGAATTTTGTGATAAAGTTTATAACTTCATTATTGCATGATTATTGTGTCTTGTTTAATATTGTTTGACTCTGATAAATCATTAATCATAGATATTAAGGTTTTGTGGAAGGTATTTGTGGTTTGTTGGTGGTTGTAGGTACCTTTCATGAATTAGTGTGCCCCCTAGGTTTGGAGTTAGTTGAAGTGTGGAGAGGTCATATTTTGGTGACATTGTATCTAACTGTCACTAGCACTAGGCCTACATAGCCTTGATTTGCATATGTGTGCTAGTTTGAGCGATAACACTTTGTATGGGGATGCTTAATCCTTAGATACAAATGCATATCTATGTCGGTGAATATCATGTTTGTTTGAATAAAGAAAAGCTTTAAAATCAATCTTGTCCATTACTTGTTAGTTCCTGCTAGTTGGAATTCATTCTATAGTTGTAGTGAGTAGATGAAAGTTTCTATAGTAAGTGTGAGTCTTGGGTGCTTCAACTGATAGGGAGACTTTATCTAGGTTTTTGATAGGGATTGTAATGCTTGATCACAGGGAGAATTGGAATACAGATGCTAGCAGTGGAAATATTTAGACAAGGAATAAAAACCTTGCTTCAAATCCTAGAAGGAATTTATGTTGAATGATAAATAAATTCGGAAGTTCTCATGAAGACTTAAATTTCCAAAAGATCCATTACAATGGCACTTTGGTGTGGGATATTATGATCAACTTGTTATCCCACTAAAAGTAAGACAAATCCAACAGGTTGTCATCATGATCCATACAACTTGTGTTGCATGTATATGTAAGGAGAAACTTGATACCAAATAGAAGAAGATACAAATAATACATTGCATGGAGATCTTAATGGCTACATATTCCTAATTTTTCTAGGTTTCAAATATACCTCTAATTATAGTAATGGGAAAATGGGTCGAGTTATGCAGGAAATTTCCATCCTCTATATCCTATTAGTCTTTGTTCATACCTAAATATTTTAAATTTGTTATTTGCCAAGGCTTTGGCATGTCCAAATTGCACTCTTACTCTTTGGCATCACCAAGTTTTTAACTGACATCAGTTTTTCAACATTGGTTTAACATAAGTGCATGTCTACTCCAATCCTAATGGTAAGTGGTACTCAATTTAGATTTTTTTATGTATCTAGAACCGCACCTTTAGGGGCATGCTATATGGTATCCTAATTCCTAACCTCCTACATAGTCCCTCCTCAATAACCAATTCTATATAGTTAGAGTCCATCAACTATAGAAAACCATAAGGTGATGCCTCACTAATGATCCCATACCTTAACTAATATAACATAAGGCATATGATTATAATGCCTTAAGACTTATTTCCAAATGGGAAATCAATGGAGTTATGTTTAGGCGCTAACCTTTGCTAAGTGAAAATCAAATATTTGAATACAAAGCTGAACATAACAATCACAAATTTCCAATAACTCAAACTACTCCATTACTAAAGAACTAAAAAACTAAAACACATGTGAATATGTATGTTATGTATTTCAGTCAAACTATCTCACATGATGGAGTTCATTAATGAACCCATTATCTCCAGACTGAAAATAAGAAAAATAATGGAGAACCCACACAATCACCAATATCAAAGAACTAGTTGATTCTAATAGACCAAATGCCAAAACTATATTATTGGGTCATTTTCGTTGAATAATTATTTCCACAGAGTGACATATATACAACCAACTTCTCTTGGAATTTATGCTAATGTTCCTCAAACATCTAAACATTGCCATACAAATTCAAACCCTTATGGTCCATGCAATTCAACATAGATTTTATCCTTTACTTAACAATGTTACCTCAAGAAGAGTCATAGAAATCCACTGACTCATACCTGTCAAATAACATTGTAAGTTATAGAAATTGCCGAAAAGTGAACTACTAAGGCTATAATATTTGAAAATTCATTGCTTTGTAAGTTTAACATATAAACAATATGCAGCTGAAAAGATAGGTCAAAAGATACATGGGAACACGTATTTTATGGAAAATCCATAGGGAATATGTACACTGAAAGTAGAATTGTGTTTATCCGAATTATCATAAAAAACAAATAATAAGGATCAGGGAAAATTCTAGTATCATGTAATCTGTTCTTTGGAAAAATTGTACTTATATAAAAGTTGTTTTTGGAAAACAGACGTGGAAAAAATATCAGAATTTTGGTCACATTCTAAGGTCCTATGCTCTCATACCTATACAATGTTCACATGAAGTAACAACCCCCTCAACCCCACCACAATAGAGGATTCTGCCATCATAGATGGTCTTGTAATAAATACAAGAGGCATTGCAAACATTGCAACTCAATTTCCACATGATATGATCCTTTGTTACAAAACTATGAATGCGTCTGTCAGCAGTGAACAGTCACAATAACACTTCAAATCAACATGTAAATACAATTATGATGACACCATTATCACTATTAATTGCTCTTCCATTCCATTGCTATCACTTCAAAAAAATTGTGTTCACCACCTAGGACACTAAAATGTAGACATTAAATTCTACTATTTACCTTAATCACTTCTCTATCTACTCAACCTAGGAGGAAAACACGACCATATATATAAATTACTTGCATATTAAATTTATGTAAATTATACAATCAATTAAAAATATAAACTAATAACATTACATATAAAAAATGAAAATAAAGAATTTTTTTTAACGTTTCTTAAAATAAGATACACAAAAATAAAACATATTACTATTTCAAGGCACGACACTTATCACTATTTTATTAAAATAAAATGATGCTTGTAGTAGCCAAGGATATATGAACAACCAACTTGCAATTTCACTGAATCTACATCTAGTCGTGGAGGCCGGAATTGAATATGTGGAGTGAGTTAAAGTTTAGTAGCAGCTTAGCCTTGAGATTAGGTGACATATTGTCCTTTCTAGGAATAGAATATAAATGCTCTGCCACCTATATCGGAAGACAACCCATCAATAAATAGTGATGATAAAAATTAAGTGTTTTTCCTTCCCCGAATTCAAACTTTCTAGTACCATGTACATATGTGTGAAGAACATATATTGATTAATGCTCTTACAAGCCACTAGTATAAGTGATCAATTTTGCCACGGCAAAACGTGGCAATATCCACGGAAAAGCATGGATATTGCCATGTCTAAGTGTTTTTTGTTCCGTGGAAACTATTCCGTCGCAATAGAGACGACCCCTAATTTGCGTCGCAAGAGCGACAATGTTCTATATGTCGTTAGATGTCTAAGCCGTCGCTATATCCACGCCTGGCCGTCTTTGTATCCATGCCTTTCCGTCGCTATAGCCACGCTCTGTACAAGGTTTTTAAAAAATTGCAAATCCAAGATGTCGCTATAGCCACGCCTTTCCGTCGCTATAGCCACGCTCCATATAAGGTTTAAAAAAAAATGCAAATCCAAAGCGTCGCTATAGCCACGCCTATCCGTCGCTATAGCCACGCCTTTCCGTCGCTATAGCCACGCTCCGTATAAAGTTTTTTAAAAATGAAAATCCAAGACGTCGCTATAGCCACGTCTTTCCATCGCTATAGCCACGCCTTTTCGTTGCTGTATCCACGGTTGGTGAAATTTAAAAAAAAAAAAAATACTTGCAGCCGTCGCTTAAGCGACGGTATTTGAAATTAAAAAAAAAAAATTACCTGGATTATTTGCAAAGACATATTTCAAGGTCAAATCTACAGTGAGATGCTCTTAGATTTGAAAACATAACAACGCTGGAAATCTGAGAAATCTTAAGAACATATGCTAGCTTTAAGCTTATAGAGTTTGTACTTGGAACTCTGACAAAGTTTAGAGGAATTGTGAGCAAAGAAAACACAGGGAACCTGATTCTCTCAACTGTATCTTGAACATGCCCCCTGTACATTAATTTTGGATGCCTCTACAGCTTATAGAGTCTGTACTTGGAACTCTGACAAAGTTTAGAGGAATTGTGAGCAAAGAAAACACAGGGAACCTGATTCTCTCAACTGTATCTTGAACTTGCCCCCTGTACATTAATTTTGGATGCCTCTCAGTTGCAGTAATGATACTGATCAACCGGCTGAAGAAGGCTTGAAAAGAGTTCAAATCTAAAATATTAGGCCTTACCAGCCTTTACATGTCATTACATTTCTACCTTGGCACCACTTGCTGGGCTTATATAATAGGTGAAATTCATGAGGTTCATGTCTTGAAAGAAAGAAAAAATATTATTTGAAGGCCAATAGCTTTGCATTAATGGTCTGTTTCATTTCATCTTTATTTTAAAATATTCGATTTGAAAGTACTACCATATGGCTGAGCCTTGTTTTCAGATTGCAAAAATAAAAATGAGGCTTTTCAGATTACCTTGAAAAGGGTCACAAGCCAGAGTCTAGAAAACCATAATGAACTCCCAAATAAGCCCAAATCCCAAATAAGATGGGCTTATTTGGTATTTCGCCAAATGAACTCCCAAATGGATGCACTGAGGAGGTCGATTGATGGTATAAAAACTACATGCCACAACAGGATACCAAGCAAGAGGATCTGGAGTGTGAAGTTAAGGAACAGGGGGATCAGTGATACAGTGATAAAGAGATGCACTTCAAAATCATTTTGGGCATGTCTCAGGGCATGCAGTCTCAAAAAGTTCACTCAGAAGGCTCAAAACTGAAGGAGGATGACACTGTTCAGCAAAGATCCATAGCTATCATGGATATTTCTAACTCCAAAGGACCTGGTAATGAAGAGCAGCAGGTGGATGAAGGCTACAGTGGCCATGTCTTTTATTAAGACTCTGATGTTTCTATGTATTTCTCTTCCACTTTTCTATTCGAATAGTTCATTCAAATTTCAGATATATAGTTGCCAATGTCTTGTGAAACAGCTATATACTACTATGGATGAATTTAGATGAGGAATTTTGTAAAAGATTGAAGAGCTCTTTAAAATTGTTCTGAAAGAGGGTGCCTGACAATAACACCCGTCTCCTCATATGTATTTGGGAAAGAGCATGGAGTATGTTGGTGTCCTTGTTGCATGGGAAATTCCCTTCATCTAAAACCAACAGTCCTGGTCCCTCAAGTAGAATTTGTTGGCAAGATTGTGTCATTTGATTTTCTGATTTTTCACAGACTATACTTGAGAACTGTGAATAACTTACAAGGAGAATACTCTTCTTTTCTTTCCATTCTCTCAACATCTGAATGCTGGTTGCATCTCAACGTTTCTGCCTTATTGGTTACATCATATAGGTTATAAACAGGGATCTCCTCCACTCCCCATTTTTTAAACTCTTTCATCCATGAACCCAAAATGCTTTTGGGTGCTACAATCAGTGGCCTTTCCTCTGGGTACTTAGTCAAAAAACATTGGATAAATCTAATCATAAGGAATGTATTCCCTGTTCCTGGTGCATGTGCCAAAATGCAGCCACTAGGTTCTTCAGATATAAGGTTCTTTTGCAAAAAGTTAAATCCATCAACCTGGTGTGATTTCATGTGTTTTTTCAGATGGGGATGCAAAACAAGTTTCAGTACAGAGGTACTCTGCTCTGAGCTTTTGTAATTAAATGACTTAGCATTGTTGATCCCTAAAATAGTCCCCAAGTCCCGATTAGGGGCATGCCTGGAATGTTTTGCTGCTTTCCTATCCTGTACAAATGCAAACAAAATGTTTTAGACTAAGTTTTACACAATTTATTCAATCAAATATGCATTTGCAAATGAGTATGCAATCGTGCATCAACCTTTACATTATGCCCAGACATGTAAATGAAGTAGACTCTAGAATTATATATATAAAGACTCTAGATTATAATGGACATCAAAAATGAAAATTATTAAAATGAAACACTAAAACTAAAGCAAAAAACACCACACTATACTAATAATCACATATGAGTTGACAGAGAGCAAATGTACACCATAATTACCGTGCACTGCCGATCCATCTGTCAACAAATACTTAAATTTACGTGGATCTATTTCCCCAAGAGCAGGAGAGAGAGATGATGCTTTTGCCTGAAGCAAAAATTGACGCCGTTGCTGAGAAGACCAGAGCTGATATGAGATACGACATCTCTAGAAGATTTATTTCTCCTATAATAAACGACCCAAAAAGGAGTGATTTCCAACGTTATTATGGAAATACAATACTCCTTTATACACCATTTCATGATAGGAAATGGGAGGATGGGAGGATTAAGAACATACATTACTTTTTCAGAGCATTGCCAGATAATGGGTTATGGAGACTAATGGCAGAAGATGCCTATGGTGCATGTGGGTGTTCCCTAATTCATAGGTGGGAAAATTCTAGGTGTTTTTTTGGGCCCTTTTTGCAGCCCTAAGGAGTAAGTATGGGTACTCCTGGTTTTCTTTCAAACCCTAGATGGCAGTCCTAGGCATACCTAAGCCTTCAAAATGCAACCTGCGCCATTATATCAACATTCCTCTGTGAGATAAACAATGGAGTAGCAGTTTGCATCAACACAACAGTATAATGAATCTAAAATAATCAATAAACATCAAGTTTGTTTAACCTTGGTTTGTACACTTATTATCCGTAAAACAACCTTCAAAGGGGCATTTT
>LPNX010069820.1:0-144580 GCA_001517045.1 Pseudotsuga menziesii
AGACTTGTTTAACGTGACCTTTGGCACTATCCTCAACACCAACCAATGAACATGTAATAATCACAAGTAGAAACGATAACAACAGAGCAAATCTAAGAAATTTTTTTTTGTACATGAATAGAAATCGACGCCCATATTAGGTAACTCTGTAGTTGAGGTCAAAAAAAGGCTGAATACTAAATAGTCCTCTCAGGGTTTGATTGCTTATTGAGCTGGTTAAAGCTTGTGTTGTATACAATCAGCAGTCTATAGACCTTGTTCCTACTAGTGCAATATCTCATTCTGGCTGCAAATTTTCTGATGTAGAATGTTGATCTATCACAGTAACTTTGGAGTGGTCACTGGTGGAATTCAATTACATATTAACAATGGCATATGAATAGTGTTTGGTTGACCATTCATTGGCTGAGTTAGAGTTCAAATCTGGGATTATTTTACAGACATATACTGCTGTTCAAATTTGTTCCTCATACTGAACTGTTGCATATCACAATTAAGTCAACTTACAGTGCTGGCTTGAATATTGCTATTCCTTATTAATGACGGCCAGTGAACTATTGATTTACTTAACACTGCATTAGTGTGCCTATTACTCAAGGTTCGATATATCAAAAATTCACATATACAGTGGACTAATTGTGTTTGACTGAGTACTGATTTATTACAGCCATATATGGATGGCGATGATATAAAATGATATTGACTCTGCCAATTTGATGAAAGCATGCTGGTATTATTTGTGAGCTGTTGTCTGCTGGAAATTTGATCGAATTTAAATGGTAGATATAGTCCCTATATTGGCTTCAATGTGCTAATGTCATATGTGGCTGATAACCTCGTCCTGAAATCAACATTCTGTCCAATATAATATACTGGAACCGGTTACTATAGCTGATGTCCTACAGAAGTTAATATGCCCTTCCAAATTGCATTGTTGGTCACATTGTAGATAGTTACCTACCTTTTGCACTAAAGAGTCGCTAAAGTATTCTCATTTGCCTATGAATTAGTGGTCTATTCATCATTTTGCTATTGTGTTTATCCCGTTAACAAGTTGTCGTACCCTAGGCGTACCCAAAATTGGGGTACGCCGTACCATTTTCTGAAAACGTACCCTAATTTTTTTTACGGAGTACCCGGTACGTAATTAATGCTCGCAGTACGTGAGGGTACATCTGGGTACGTACCATTGTCATACCCAAGTACCCGGTACGTGGACCTGGTACCGGTACATGTACCCGACCCCTCGGTACTCATACCCATGCAACACAGGTTAAAACTTAAAAGCCAAATGATCTTGCATGAGATCTATTCTTTCCTAGGTAGGACACACTTCTCCATGAATAGGTCAATTGAATACCAGTGTAGTGTGCTGTACCTTTGCTTGAGTAGATTTAGCTTATGGACCAACTCCTTGAATATCATGTACATACACTGAAGTCAAACTGAAATTATGTGAACTCAACTAAAGTGCATTGAAGTGAAATAAAGGAAAAGTCAATTGAATTGAACTCTACTAGACTAGAGTGAGTTGAGGTGGAAGTCAAATAAACTCCTTTTGGGTAGACCATAGGGCACACTTCTCCATGGACTAAAGATAGAGGTCATGTGGAGCCCAAATTCGAAGGCAACAATAATTTATCAAATAATTGACCCTCCCGCACAAGAATAGCATGCTTGGTTCACATGTCAAACTGACAAAAGCATACTAGGAACGCAAACAATACCAAATTGAAGCAAACATGGAGTTGAAGGAAAGTTAACCTAAAAAATGTACTATCCAAGAAGAGGCAGCACATGTCAGTTACTTAGGCAACATGCAACTTCTCTAAGCAATCTCTCAATTATGTCAAATTGCTCATATGGTCAAAATACGTTGACACCTGATCATGGAGAAAGGTGCAAATGACTAGGTCAAAGTATTCACATGAAACCCTAATTTAGACCTATTTGTTGGGTATCTCAAAATGACTTGATATTTGATACTGCTTATCATTGGTGGCATTTGCTTTGAGCAATAAATGAAAATTTAGGTGGTAAGCAAGAATTTAATTTGGGATTTTACATTGCCATCGCAAAAAGTTCTTCTTTACTGAGTCCTTTTCCTGCTACTGTGCTTAAGAAACTTCAGAAAATACCTAGCAGCCTGGTATTCACTCTAGGATACTTTGAGAAGAAATCCCAGCTTCCAACTCCTCTCCCAATGAAGGATAAAGAAATCCCAGCTTGCACGGATTTGACTCCTCTTGGTGCCATTCACCTGCCAGGTAATGCCTTGTAGCTCACTACCAACAACTTGTTACAACTGAGGCTTTCTGAAGGGCAATTTGCAACTCAATCCCTATTCTGTTTCACACACTTGTAAATTGTCTTCAAAACACCCCACAAGTTCTCGGTCTTCTAAAGAAAACTATAAATCATTTATTAATTTCATCACAAATCCAAGAATAGTATCAAACAGTCATAGCCCAAACAATTATCTTTAGTTAGTCCTCCATCAATATCCCATATTAACATACTGACAGGAAAATTTGGTATGTCAAGTTATACATTACAGCCATTATGCTTTCAATGTGGCCCAGCAGAGTAAGTGTAAAAATATAACAACAAAGAAAGAAAAGGTAGATACTTACATTATCAGAGATGTATCAATCCCAAATTCGAGCATTATGACCAAAAAGAATTGGTCCTGCAATAATATCAGCATTGGGAAGAGTGTGTGGATCATCTATATCATTCACATTGAAGTTGCAAGTCCATATGCGGGCACTGCATGAACATAAATGCAAAATAAAGATTTAAGTTTCATTTACAAGACACAAGGAAACAACTGTCATTTAGCAAATCATCCAACAGATAAAACAAGAAACTTCTATTGAAACAGAAAAATATCACATGTATAAGAGCTATGCACAAGTCTGGTGACAACACTTACAAACTCTGAACAACAAAATCAGTACCATTAGCACATGTAAAAAAATTCCAACGATATTGCAAAGTCTGACCGACACTCCCATCCCTGGACCATCACTATGCAATGCCCTACTCTGCCACCTTGGATTGTATGTAATTAAATTTTAATAAATTACATGAAACATTGTCATGATTTTGGTGCTAGGCCATGTAGGCCTTGTGTTGAAATGAAGAGCTTCTTGTTCCGTGCCCCAATACAAGCGGAATGTTATCCCATGTCTGCAACTCCTCCAACATACACCATGAACCCATGAACCTGGGTATGTGACAGCTTATCGTGCAACAAAGGATTCGGTGGCAAGTATGAGATAGTGTTGTCTAGATTGAATAGAGAATTCATTGTTATAGTGAGTAGAAAAGCTAGGGAACACTAGGCAGCCGAAGCAGGATGCCACATGGGAATCTATAAGACAAAGAAAAACTATAATAAAATATTAAATTGAATATTCATTTAAGATATCAAATGGTTATTCAACTCTGTAAGAAGTTAAGTCGACATCTATGAACACTCAACAGTTGCATCTATCTCCCCCACTTGCAAATCAAAATTTCATTGCCAAACATTGAAATTTTAGGATGAATACATGCTAATAAATTATAAAAAGCAGTTAACAAGGGGATAACTTAATACCCTGCAACCTTGTACAATGCTCTCTCTCTCTCTCATACACACACTAAGGAAAGAATGCATCAATGTATACACACAACAAACAATACACCAGAAATAGAACATACCTTCTCTACAGGGAAATTATCATACACATTCACCATCCCAGCATAAAGCATTGTTAGCTGTGTGCAAGGCTGTTTTCCTGGAACAATATAGATGGGACTTATTATGCTTTTAATTATCATGGTAGCAAATTCCAGAAAACAATTGTAAGCTATTTTAATAATAAGTTTAGTGAATTGGGGGAAAAACCTCAAAAATATGCATCAACCAAGTCTTTATTGACTTGCTCTTGTCAATAACAGTTTCACTGCCAACTTCTAAGTGACCAATTTGTTTTGGATCAATTTCATACTTTTCCAAAAGCAACGTTACTGCTGTCAAACTGCAGGCATTCATACGAGGAATAAGCTCATAAAATTATTGGGAAATATCAAACAAGCATGATATAACCTCTATTTTGTGAAAATATTATTCTACTACCATACACAAGTACCATACACGAGAATAAAATGTATAGCTGCCTCAAAATATACGATAATGAAACAATGAATGAATAGAAATTCAATGGTAATAGGCAGTGAAAAAATATGTACAAGATTGTCAAAATGCCATACAAGATATCAGAAAATCTTGTTCTTAACTCATAGAAATAATGCTAGAGGTCTTGAATACCTTCATGAGCATATTACTCCACCAGTGATACACCGGGATTTTAAGGCCAGCAACATCCTGCTTGACAAGAATTACAATGCCAAAGTGTCTGATTTTGGTTTGGCAAAGGTTGGTTCTGAAAAATTGAATGGTGAAATATCCACTCGAATTTTAGGAACTACAGGATATGTTGCCCCAGAGTAAGTTTCTTAACGTACATCAAATGCTATTCCTTAACATCAGCAACAGATAGCCTGAGATACAATAAGTTTACTGCTGGACTTTTGATCACTCGATACAATTTTTACTACAGGTATGCTTTGACAGGACACTTGACTACAAAATCAGATGTTTACAGCTTTGGTGTTGTGCTTTTAGAGCTTTTGACAGGTCATGTACCTGTAGACATGAAGAGGTCTCCTGGACAAGGCGTACTTGTCTCTTGGGTATTGATTATTTCTCTATCTTGTTCTCTTGTACTATGTATTTTCTTAAGTATCCTTTTTTCCAATCTGCAAAATTTGACCCCAACCTCTCATTTGATGGATAAATCATTCATAGCTTACTTGATTTATTCCCCAACCCTTGGTATGGTATGAATGTTTTGTTCCTCAACATGTTCCCCTTAACAAATGAAGCAAATCTGACCTTTTAATTTGAGCTGGTGAAGCCCAGGGCACAAACATAAGCCCATCACTATTAGGCAACCGTATTCTAATCAGGGCTTGGGAGGTCTTCTCTGACAAACGTATATATACAGCTTTCAAATATTTTGCATTCCAAATGAAAAGTGCCAATAAGACTTTGCTTGTCAAATTAAGGTCCTGTCTGGCCATTTCACCCCTTCTTTGATTAGCTACAATGTCTCAATCGACTAGTTAAATCAAATGAACCTTCCCTACGAAAACAAGACCAAGTTTGTTGAGATTGAAACTGGAGAATTTATAGACAGTTGTCTATATCAAAGTCCTTAGAGCATAACTGATCCTTTACTGCATGGAATAGCCAGTAACAAATCAGTCAAAGCCAAAGCCATGTTTTGGCATGCTTTCTGGTTGGTTTTAGTGTTGACTCATTACTGAACCTTGAAAGATATGGAAGTGACTATGCACCTTGCAGAAGGCTTCAATCAGATGGCTACAAGCATGACCAGATTTTGAAGAGAGTGCTAGCCAGCTCATTGGAGCCCTCTGTTAGGTAATTAGTAACTTTGAAATGCATTTGTTGCTCTGGCATTGCCTAATTATCTGAAGGCCCAGCTGTTTTATTTCCAGACTGAATAGTTCCACCCTATTGATCACTTTCTAGATACCTGGTTTTACTTTTCAGGTATACTTGGCCTTTCTGCATGATTTTGTTTAATGGAATGCTTACCTGCTTTTGTTAGGCTCTTCCATGCCTTACTGATAGAGAGAGGGTCACGGAACTGGTCGATCCTGTTCTGGAAGGGCAGTACTCAAAGAAGGAACTAATACAGGTACCTAAAGTTCATTTTAGAAAGCTCAATCTCTTCATGTCTGTGTCTATTTTCTTGATGTGTGGGAATGACCTTATGACTTTAAAGTCTACACATTTGGTGAAACCTGCAGGTAGCATCCATTGCAGCAATGTGTGTTCAATCAGAAGCAGATTATCGACCTCTGATGACTGATGTAGTTCAATCCTTGATTCCCCTTGTGAAACAGCAAACTGGTTCCAGAGTGACAAGCTCTCCCAATTTCTGCCATCATATTGTTACTATCAAATCCTCTTCAATTGATAGTGGAAGTAGTGGAACAGGCCTCAACATCAATTTTTCAGAGCAATGCCTGAGAACGGATCCATTTGGGGTTAGAGTTTTGAGGGATTTTTGTATACAATTGAGCAATTTTTCAGAGCAAGAGATGCATTAGGGGGAATTGAGGTTGATGTAGAAGTTTTCAATAGTTTTCTTGAGGTCATAATGACCATAAAGTTTGACAGGCTATTTGAGGGTATACATGATAAATGTAGAATCCTGTTCAATAATTTAATTCCCTCTATAGAAGAGAGATGTATGTATAGTGATCTATTTTTGCTGAATAACATGGAAAGCCTGGTAAAAGAAATGAACTCAAGCAAGGAGGTTAACTTATCTATTAAAGAGCATCTACTTACAAGTGCAACTGATATGGTGGAATGCCTGAGAACGGATCCATTTGGGGCATTCTGTCAGCCTCAGTGTGACCTCTGCAAACCCTCCTCCTTTGCAAACCCTCATTTACCGCCCTCTCCTCTGCGAGCTCTGTCCCCTGCGGCCTTATCCTCTTCGGCCCTCTCCTATTGTTCACGTGATGAATAATTACCTATTGACCACTCCTCTGCGGACAAAGGGCAGAAACCCCTCCCATTCCCATTCTAAATCTCACAGATAGCACTTCTCTGCTGCACCCAGAGCTTCTCATGATGGGGAAGGAGAGACAGCACTGGTTTTCAGTTCATTTTGGGATTTTACTGTGAAATTTTCACCACTGGTAGAGCTTTTAAATGAATGGTCTTCACCTATAACAGATGATGGTTCAACCTGTGGAATTGTTTCAGGGTTTCTCAATTTGGAATCCGTCTTTGCAATAGTAGATGCAGCACTGCTCTTTCCAGAAAACGAAAATGGAACTGAATTCATACCATTTGTCTCGGAGATAGAACCACCAAATAATGGGAAGCCCACAGAATTTGCAGCAGCAGTGGTTGATGTAGAGAAACCATCGACTTGCCTCTTTTCGACAGGGTTGCATGAATGATAGGAGAAACCCTCGACTTGCCTCTTTTCCACAACAAAAATCCAAAATCGATTTTCTATTTTTGGTTTAAAACATAAACTCATGCCGTAATCGATTTCCACCATATATTTGGATCCAAGGTATGACAACGCTTGGTGGGTAGAGTGCTTTTAAGCGATGATAAACTATATTAAGCATATTAATAGCTACAATCACTCTAGTGAAGCTAAGAAAAATTGCAATGGGTTAGAATATGCATTTTAGTGATGGTTGTGTTTGATTCATGAAGTATCTAAAAGTCTTGGGTGTGGGATTTAGGAGCTCGCTAGAGTTAAGTATATCGAGTATTGTGTGTGAAGAGATGAGGACAATGAATACAAAATGCTTTCCCAAACACAAAAAGTGTATGCATATCATAATCACAGGGTAAATGACCTTAAGAAAGACAAGTGGCCAGTGACCTAAATAAGGGCATGATCATTTTCATGGGGAATAAGAAAATGTGGAATTGGTTCTGGTTGCAAATTTGATGTTCTGTCTTATAAAGAAATTGGTGTTTGGTTCATTAATCCATAGAATTCTTGAGTTCCTACCAACTTGCTTGAGGGATATTCACCCATATGGCGCCACTATTATAGCCTCATAAGCGTCGCTTAAGCGACGGCTCACTCATTAATCCATAGAATTCTTGAGTTCCTACCACCTTGCTTGAGGGATATTCACCCATATGGCGCTTTCCATTTTAAATAATTAACGAATTAAGTGTATTTTGAAAGTGTTGTTAGCTTATTTGTCATGGAGACAATGTTGGATACAGAGACCAAGAATGATATTATGGAAGGAGTTGGATGTTAAGTATTGTTCAAATCCAGGATCACTTGGAGGTTATTATCAAAGTGCAATTCAGAGACTCCTATTGCAAACAAAGGAAATGGCATAAAGTATACATGCCCTAGATTTTTGTCCAATAGAGTGTCCTTCTTTGTTTTCAATGCAATTAATGGGGAAGTTTCCTTGAAAGGTAAATAATATATTGTCTATTTCTATTTGATTGCATTTTCAGTTGCAGTAGTTATGATTGGAACCTACCATAAACCAAAATTAGAAAATTATTTTTTCCCCAACAATGATGAAGTATATCGACCATCTTTGATGAGAATTAGATGTGTTTGATTTGGAAAGTTAGTAAAACTTACATGTTTGCATTGGTCTAATAATCTTTAGGGTGCAACACTATATATGAAAAGAAAATGCTAGATTTGAAATATAACCAAGATATATATAAGGTAAACTAGTTAGGATTCATGTAATCATGTAGTGGCATGTATGATTGGTGACCTACTTAGATGGCAGGCCTTGATGTGGTGTAAACATGGGTGTTCTTAGAAGGTTATCATTGCTAAATAGTTTCATTTTCATGAGATCTTATGAATCAATATCGAATATTTACCACAATGTTTTTACAGAACTTTCAACATTTCCAGGTTGACAATTCCCTTTTATCCTTGTAGTTGGATTTTAAAAAATCAAGCAATTTTAGAGCCGTCGCTTAAGCGACACTTAGGAAGATATCCGTCGCTTAAGCGACACTTAGGAGGATAGAAATTTTAGCACTGTCTCTTAAGCGACACTTAGGAGAATTGCCGTCGCTTAAGAGACACTTATCCCCACCATTTCAAAAAAAAAATTAATCTTTCTGATTTTTGGCACAGTTAAAAGAAAAAATCCACGCGCCGTCGGATTTTGGATCAAAATCTAGTAGTGAATTATTTGATAATTCTTTATTGGTTGCATTCTTATGTTAACATTTCTTGAAAGTTAATCCTTTTTCTACTAACATGTTTGATTGGAAAAGGTTATGTTTTTAACAGAGATTACTGGTTCTTCCAGCCAGTCACCATTTGTTATAGGTACAACAGATCCCATGTTCTTCTTACACGGGAGCCCAATCAGACATACAAAGGTAACTTGGTAAAATCCTTTGTAATTTCTGTTGGCTTCTATTACATTCTTTCGTGACTTCTGGGATTCCCTAACTTAGCCAAAATTCCCAAAAATCCATGCTTGATTTGTATGTTTTTAATATGCAAAAAGATAGTTTTGTTTGGGATTGATTTGAGATTCCACAACATGCAACCCGCAACCCACAAGTTGTGGAATGTGAGATTTTTAGAGTTAAATGTAATAAATTTTTTGATCTCGCAACCCGCATCCCACATCCCGCAAATGTGGAATGCGAGATGCGGAATATTTTTGATGGTTATGATTTGTGCAACCCGAAACCTGCATCCCATAGAAATGCGGAATGCGGGGAGCAGGCTGTTGTTTGTTATATCATTTGGTTTTCTTGTTTCCGCAACCCGTATCCCACAAAATGCATAATGTAGGATGTAGAAATAATTAAATAAACTTTTGTTTTTTTGTGATTCCACACCCCGCATCCTGCAAATTGTGGAATGTGGGTTATAGAGTGATTAATAAAAATTTTATTTTACCTTTTAATCCCGCACCCCGCAAAATTTAATCTTCACCGTTGTTTTTATCCTCATCTTATGATTTGAATCGGTTCCCGTGAAGTATATATATGTTGGTATTATTCGCGATTTCTTCACTATTTTACCACTGTAACTTGTTGCGCTGTGTGAATTTACCTTCATATTTGTACCAAGATATTTT
The DNA here is from genome assembly GCA_001517045.1 of Pseudotsuga menziesii. Lineage (NCBI taxonomy): Eukaryota > Viridiplantae > Streptophyta > Pinopsida > Pinales > Pinaceae > Pseudotsuga > Pseudotsuga menziesii. The sequence continues at coordinate 9,712 of LPNX010069820.1, forward strand.
TCCAGTATTCACTCCGATTTCAGGTTGGTTATCAATTCACCTTTCCAAATTTGAATTATTTATTGTTGTTTCTTCATAAATTAGTTTTAATTTCTGGTTCTAAATTCAACAAAACATGGAAACATCCAAAATACCTCGAATTAACCTGTGCAAAACCTCCAGAAAGACATGCTTACCAAAGACCTGAATTTTGTTGTCTTCTCTAATACCAGTGGCTGGGTCAGCAAAACCTACCAGTTGGATTGGTCTCAAGTTTAATCCATGTTTGACAACAATGACCTTCCATACTTTCAGGACGACCAACTCATTTATGAAAGAATTAGGGATTCTGGAAACCACATGATTGTTGCGAGACTGATTGTCCTTCCATACAATGATGCAGTCAGATGGATTATTGACCATGCTAATTCGAAAGACCATTTCTTTAACACTCATACTGGATTGGAATTCTCCAATTTCCGTTCTGAGACCTTTGTGAAAATTTAGGCCCTTAAACCTTTTAGGAAGCTCCTTGATGCAGGTTTTTTTAGAGCTGCCAAGTCTAGGTACGATTTTGACCAAATGCTGAAGTCCTAGATGGCTGAACCCCGTAAATTTTCCTAGAGAAAAGATGAACTTTACCCTATTGAATGGTTAAGGGAACCTTATTCCCTGCTTGCAACAATGTTGTGTAGTCTCTACGGTCTGCGCAATTGTTCTTACTTCAAGAAATAATGGGCTCCGATTTCCCACCATGTCATAACTATTGACAAATCCCTCCCCTGGGATACAATCCTGTCATTAGAACTTAATACTGCCATACAGGAATTCCAGAAAGCTACTGCCAGGAAGAAGCCCAACTTCTTCTTCTCCGCCTTCATTATGGATATCTATTGCGCTGAGTTCCATTATCCAAATATGGGATGGGATTGGGTATTACCGGCTCCACCTGTACACATTTATCATTTAGAGCTATGGGACACCAATTATGTAACCAGGTTTTATGACATCTGTGAGAGTTTCCTCGGCTGGGTTTATTTCCTAATTTTCAACAAGTAAGCTCCTGCATTCTCCGCTGATTCCATAACCCTCATAGCCACAATGGGAGATTGGTACGTCGGTGAGTCATTCACCTATATTAGAATATTTGGTAGCAATTCTCCTCATATGTTGCCTAAGGTGGTTCCTGACAGGTTAGTCCTTGAAGAAATTTCATTTCAGATGGTCACTGAGGGGATTTATAATAAATGTGCAGTACCTAAGAGGAAAGTCTAGCCCAAATTTCCTCTAACCCTTGGTTCCTTGAGCATACCTACTTCTACTTGGGCATTAGAACTCAGTGACTAGATAGTGTCTCTCAAACTAGGTTAGATAGTAAAAGGAAGCATTATCCCAAAGGGATTGTTGATTTCTGCCTCAAGCATAATCAGCTTAAAATAGGGTACACTCATGAGGAAACCCCAAATGACTTCATCTATCAGGGGGTTGACTCTTTTTCTGAAGTGTTGGAAAAGGATAAAAGAAAAAAATAACAAATTCATATCCTACAGTACCAAAAGGAAATTAGGGACAGGGTTCAACATTACAGGGATATGGAGCTGGACATTCAAGAAAAGGTAATGAAAGACAAGGAATAAAAGGAGGCTCTAGCAGCCAATAATGCACCCATGGTAGCTATTTCAGATTTAGACAAAGGGAAAGACCCCATGGAAGAAATCTCACGAGCATCTGTTGATTAGCAGGTCAAGTCCTATTTACATAGTTTTGAGCAGATCAAACAGAAGTTGAGCAGAATGAATTTAGGACTAGACAATCAAGAAATTACAACTCCTCAGACAACTGAAGAAGCTCAAGTAATTACTATTGTTAAGAAGGCTCAATCTAAACAAACCCAGATTGAAGAGAAACCTTTCAAAAGGTTGAAGGTTTCAGTTTCATCCATCCATACCTATACTATATATTTGACACATTTAGAAGAGGACGATGAGAGGATTTCTCCTATGCCTGTTACAGTGGAGGCTGGAAATGGTAATGATTTACATGATTTTATCAATATGTTTAATGGTAGCAATAGCAAATCTTCATCACCTCCCCCACAATGACAACCTTCTTCCCAGTCTGGCCCATCTTCTTCTGCGTTACTCCTCTCATCAATCATAGCCTTATCTTCATTGTCTACTGGTTCTATTGTGACACCATTTATGACTCAGTTATATCAAGATGCCACATATTTTCCTAAATCTATTAAACCTGCTTCTATGGATATGCCCATTCCATCATCCATTGTACCTCTACTTTTCAAATTTCCATTGCATATTCCTTCTTTCAATTCAGTATCATCCCTTGTGCATGAGAAAACACCAACACTATCACCATCATCACTCATAGCCACTACCCTGTAAGTTTCATCTATTGAAACTTATGTTCCTGACATTTCTTTAACCCCTGAAGTGACTCTTACCTAGACTGTTGCTTCCTCTCCATCCACTTCTCATGTTACTATGACTATAACCTCTAACACTACAACTCAAACCTCCTCTCTGGTATCTACAGGTATTAATATACCCCCCATTGATGAGATGAGGTATGAGTTCAATGAATATTTTTTGCTATCTCTAGGAGAATATCATTACAGTAAAGCTGATAAATCAGTGGTGAAGAGGGGTAAGAAGAGGAGTAGGGATCAGAGTGATATGGACATATCCTTTGAAAATGAGGTTGTATGGACCCAACAATCAGGTGATCCACAGGTGGATTCCATAGATGCTGCATCTATTTTAGGAGATTTTACAGGTGCCAATTTTGATGCTATTAACACTTTGAATAGAGAATTTCACAAGCAAAAGGTAGAAATTGTCATCCTGAAGGAGGAATTGGAACAACTCAAGAGACAACATGAGAACAGGTACAATGAACTTCAAGAAAGAATGTTGCTCTTCATGATGACCTACAGAGGAATAAGGACACTAATGTCTCTTTGGTATAAAGACAGTATGAAGATGCAACTGCAAGTGCAACTTCATCCTCGTTTTCTAAATTTTCTCAGGAAGATTTCAAAGAGCTGGCTATTCGGACTAATAGAGAGGACCATGATTTAGTCAGTGAGTTGCATTAGAGGAAATTTCAATTTAAAATGGGCCTTCAAAAAATAATACAAATTCCATGTCATCATGTATTAGCCAATCAAAATGCTTTAAAATTAAAAAAGGAGCACCTATTAAGCAATTTTTTAATATAAATTTGGGGATAGGTATCATAAAAAAAAACTACTTTTTTTGTTCGTATTTTCGGCATATCTCCCTGTGTTTTTACTCAAATTTCAATCAAGAGAGCTCATTGGATACGAAATTAAATTCAGCATCCAACGAGTACCCACTTGGACTACTTTTGATGGGCCCCACTTCCCCAAAAATAAGAAATACCTGAAAAAACATGATGATGTCATCACGTTTTTCCAGGTATTTCTTGTTTTTGAGGTAGCGAGGCCCATCAAAAGTATCCCGAATGGGTACTCATTGGATGTGGAATTTAATTCCTCAGCCAACAAGCTCTCCCGATCAAAATTTGAGTAAAAACACAGGGAGTTATGTCGAAAATACGGACAAAAAAGTAGGTTTTTCTTTCTTCCTCCAAAATTAATAAATATTATTTTATTATTTTAACTATTATTTTATTAATTTTCCTTAGGACGCCCATTTTGAGTTGAAATTTCCTCTAATGTTTAAAACCTTAGATAATATTTTTGAAACTCATATGAATTTTGACAAAATGTCTATTATTTTGGAAGATCTAGTTGAAAAGAGGCAGGAAGCTTCAAAGGCTTATGATGAGGTCACAGACTGGCAAAGATACATGAAATATAAGCCAGATAATGTCACTTTCCTTACTAACTTCCAATTCAAGAAATTCAAGACTATCTTAAGAACCTAGGAAGACTTAGATGAAACAATTGTTGAAGCCATAAAGAAAGCACAAGCCATTTGCAGTAGAAGGTGGTATGTAGCAGACAACATTATGGATGAATTATCCGTTCTTGCAATGGTACTTATTGAAAAAGCATGTCCACCAGGACTAATTATTGAGCAAGTGGAGAGTCAAAGAAATGAAGAGGAGGAGAGGATCAAGAAGCTTGACCATGTTAGCATACATGATGTAGATCGGTTGATCAAACGACCCTTTGGAGTGGAAGGAAAGATTCACATCTACATTCAATTTTGGCATAAATTGGATAAAAATGAGATTGAATATCACAAGTGCAATTCCCAGATTGGAATTGAATCAGCCTGTTATCCTGATATTGAGGAGTTGCTACGTATTTGGAAAGTTTGGAGAGATTTTATGGGATTTTAGTTTTGTTTAGGCTTTTTGATCCCCTTTAGAAGGAAATCCATTCTTTGTAATAATTATTTAAGAGGTTGTTCTTGAATGTATGATGGGCTTTTTTGACTTTTGGAGAAAGAAATATTTTGGTATAGGAGACTGAAAAACATCTCTGTTTTTCTCAAGGTTTATGTAATTTCTTTCAAAATTCTGAATAAATACAATATTGTTGTTTCTTATCTCTTGTATTTGATCTGATTGAATTTCTTTGCTCATAACTGATATTTCTCTTCGTTACTGGTTAATGCATTGATAAATCTTTAAGGAATTTATTCTTTAACTGTCTTTATCTCTTTCTGTAATGCTTTAATAGTAAAAGTTTTGCAGCATATATGTTGGTTTTCCAACTGATATGTGCACATGCAGGTTACCTTGAATGATTTAATCTTGAGTTGCTTTTATTTAATTTTTATTAAACAACTGTGATTTGAGTGAGAAGTTTGTCATCTCATTTACATTTTTTTAATGTGGTGAATTACTTGTTCTTCAAATACCTCAAGACAACCTATAATCAATTCAATATCCTTTTCAAAGTAGTTTAGATCTAGATCAGGTTCCCTTTCCTAGTTAGGTTTAAGTTTTCCTTTTCTTTCTATTAGCTACATTGTTTTCCAATCTAGGAAACTAATCCTCTATGGATCATATCCATACAAGCTAGTGGAGGCTACAGAAGTATAAGTGGGAGATCGTTATCCCAAACAACATGAGGATAAAGTAATACTTCCATGGGATTGCTTGAAGCCTTTGGCTGGGTTTTCTCCATGTGTTGTAAGCCTTAAACACCCCTTTTAATCCACATACACAGTTGGGGCTTCAACAAAAATTTATTAGACAATGTGTTCTATGGGATATTATATTGCTTGTTACCCCCTAAGTTGTACTTAGCGGTTTTTTATCAAGTGAGCCTGGTGAATTGGACAATGTTTTTTTGATCGAACTTAAGAAGAGCTTCGGAAGTGCTTCTAGGAAGTGCTTGTTGTACTATATCACATGTTCATACCCCATGGGGGAATTGTAATACATTTTCTAGCATGATAGTGTATGCAAAAGACTCAGTCTCTTAGAATTTATTTGTCAACCCAATTAGCCCAGGGTGTTTTTTCCCTTGGTTATTATTGGTTGTTGAATAAACGACTGATAATTTCTGAGTTTTTCACTCCATACCTCCAAAGTTGGGGTGGNAATGTGTCAATGTATAAACATTCTAGGCATCATAGTCGAGTCATATGAACATGTCTAAGTCTACCTAGGTTTTTTCATTTTTTTATTTTTTAAATTTTTTCAGTGTTTTTTATTAAAATTTAATTTTTCCAAAAAACTTAGGCTATTTTTTAATAGTTTAAATGGAAAAATTGGTTTTGTAATAAAAGTGGGCCAAATAATTAGTTTCAGTCATGTAGGTGCTCATTTTCAAGCTAAGAGCACCATGTAAATCCATGGACCCATTTTTTTCAAGTTTTTGAGTGATTTTCCATCACTCAAGTCAGAAAAACCCAAAAAATCAATTACTAACTATTTTAATTAATAAATTGATGAATAATGGAGCAAATCCAAAATTCTAGATCAGTGAATTCTCAACCAATTTTATTGAAATCAGTTAGATCTAAACCAGATTGAATGGATCTGACAAATCCTTGACTGAAGGAGGTGATTTGGATAGATCCAGAGTTAATATTCAACATCCTTTATGGGAAATTGCACCCTCTCTCTCTCTCCTCCACATGTGTTGGATCTCCTGGAATCTCTATGGATTGATGTGTTAGTATGTGGGTTGATGTGTCAGCTCAATCATCCCCACAATTGAAAAGTAGGCTCAGTTTAGCTTCATATCAGCATTGTTGGACTCTCCTTTAGCTGCAATGGTATGTCTCCTTGGGATTTGTGCCCCCCTTGGGATGGATCTCCTATTTTTTGTATAAATAAATATCAGGCTGCCTCTTCCAAGTGAGTTAGAGTTGGATTGAGGAGCTATTGCTATTGTAATATTGTTTAATATCTTTTTCTTTTGGAATAAAGTGAAACTTTGGAGGCCATATCTGTGTAATGCTTTTATATGTGTGGATTTAACATTGTCTTGCAGGTTTTTACCGTTGGCTTTCTCTCAATTTTTGGATTTGAATCCTGTCTTGCTTAATGATTCAGCTGAATCAATAGGAGTATAGTTGGGCAAGTAAGATTAATTGATTTTCAATATCTCATATTATATATGCTTAAAGTTTCAGATCATACATGTTTAAATAAGTTTATTTGCATGTAATCCCTCTCTTTCTTGATATATTTCTATCCATATCTCATAAGGTTTTGTGCAAGATTGTTTGTTAGTTTTCAGGTAACAGGGGTTGGACAAAAATGTGGATCTATATTGACTCCACTAGGAATCCGATTGTTTTGTAAAGGCATTGTCCCTTTGCATTCCACTAACTAGTCTTATTTGCAGATCCATTCCCCAGCAACAAGCACTCTTCCTTTCCTCTTCCTCCTTCAAATTTATTCAAAATCAGTCTGGTTACTTGTCTTGCAGCATTAAATTTGTTTAGATCTATCAATATCAGAGTTCATGTTACATAGATATTTCTTTCTTAAAGCTCATAAAACTAGATCTCATTCCTAAAGAAATGTTTACAAGCATTCTAGAACTAGTTTCAGGGAAAATTGTCATTTTTCAAGGCTGTGAAAGTAGATCTAAAGATTGTTGAATGCATGGTTGTTTCCTTAGAATCTAAAAATTTATATTCAGAAATTTAAATTCTTCATATTGGCTTCCCCCAAATCAGGCCAAGATCCCAAGGAAAGCTTGCTTTCCTTGGTTCTTTTTCCATTTCTTTAAAAACTAGTTTTAACTTAGAATTTTTGGGTAAAACGTTTGTTCATCCAAAATTAATTTCAAAGTACTTTTGGGTATATTTAACTGTGATAATATTTCTGTTTTTTAGAAGGTGTAATAGAAAAGAGGAGGAGGCGTTGTCCGGAAAGCATTTTTGGACCATTCGAAACCCCTAGGGGGTCTCCATCTTCCAAAAGTTTCAAATTTTTTCAATTTGTAAACCTTTGGTCTCATTCCATATAAGGAACAAGTGGATTAATTTAAGTTTTTGGATATTATAATTTCTGATAATAAAAAGAAAAATATTTTTTGAATAGGCTCTTTTGAGCCTATTCACCATCCCCCCTGGGAAGGTTTGTGTCTGTGTCATTTTTTACTTCTTGTTCATCTTTTTTCAATATAGTGTAGTTCTAATATATAGGGTAATATAATTTGACTTATAATCATTTCCATATTCCATATCTGGTGGTTTCAAACTAATTTTAATACTTACCCCATGAGCCTCTTTTTGAGCCGAAAGGTGAAGAAAGGGTCGTGGTAGTCTAATTAGAAAATTGTTGTTTGCTTATCTGTTTATGCTTCATCTGCTGTCATCATTTGTTTTAGTAATCATAATAAAATAAACCCCTCCTTGATTCCCCGATTGAGTTCCACTTGGACCGAAAGAGATTCTTGGAGGGTTTTCTTTTTAAAAAGAACACCTCTTTTAAAATTTACTAAAAATAACAAAGACTCCGGTGTGTATGCTCTGTACTTGTTTGTGGTTCATCCGATCAGTCAAGCTGCATCAAAAGCACTCAAGTGACTATAATAATTAGGATTCACTCTCCCCAAATTGACAAATCATCAGGCGAAAATACAACACCTCGATCAAACCATTACGGTGGAAAAATACCCAAAGGAAGCGGGAACTCCTAAAAAGTGACCTCGAGGCATTGATCTCTGTTACACCTTCGAGTGCATTATGAACAACAGCCTCAGACACTCCATTCAGCCCACATATTCCTTGCGGGTAGCCGTGATGGTTTAGTTTTGGACATACTTCAAGTACCCCCTGGGTATATCTGGTGTCCCCTCGCCTAAGTTAAATTACTCATATTCTTACATTAATTTAAAATCAACCAAGATACAATTGCACAACATTCATTCTGGCACTTACAAGAACTCTTAATTGTCTTTTTCGACTCCATTTTCAAAGCACTAGTCAATTGTTTATTTCTTTCAATCTATATGTGATTGGGTGTCTTTTTCATGCTTACTTGTGATTATCTCATCATGTTATTTGTTGTTTACAATTGTTAAATCAAAACTCCTAAAAAAATTACTCTTTAATACCATCATCATTCTAAATAATTTTGCCTTAGTAACTTAATAGGGTCTACCCCCCTTGTCTTCGTTAGGAGTTAAGCCTAAATGGAGGAGTCAAGAACAAGGTGACAGCCTTGACTTGAGACTTGCGCCCAAGGACACACCGAGTGACTTGAATATTTCTTCCACGCAACCCAAGTGTGTGAAAGGCGACAACACTTTTTGGCAACGGTTGCCAAGAATAAATCTTTTTATTCTTGGGTATGACTTAGCTTAAATTTTTCTAAACAACTAAAAAGATATAAAAAAAATTGATTGATGTTGTCTTTAAAAAACATAAAAATTAAAACTCCATCCATCTAGCTACTCCACTATGTAACATCCCTCCAAGAATTTCTACCCGAAGAAACTGCCATCAATTATTCAATCCTCTCATTGATCCCGAAAGGTTTATTAGGGAAAGATTGAATAGGAAGACTTCTCGTAGAAACCTTGAAAATTTAGGAGACCAATTCCTCTCAAATATCCATCACATATTTGTAGAGAGTCATGTTCACCAACCTTAAGAAATTATGGGTTTGTTCAAACCCCTTAAATTTTCTCAAATTGTGGGTGCTCCCCATGCCATTCCAAAAGATGTTTTCAAGAAGCTCCCCATTTTTTAGGGAAATAATGCCATCACTGCCAAGTATCACCTTTAAAAGTTTGAAAAGCACCTGGTCAGTTATTGCAATGATGCTGTCCATGACCATGACGATGTCAAAATGAAGATCTTTGCCTTATCCTTAGAAGATGATGCTGAAGAATAGAAACTTGACCTAGATGATGATTCATATAAAACTCTTAGTGAATTCCTAGAGGGTTTCAAGAAGAAATGGGGAGAAAAGAAAGAATCAAGACATCTGCTTTGTGACCTTCATAACATTAAGAAGATGGAGAATGAAACCATGGATGAATTTAACACTAAGTTTAGGTGTGTGGTTGCAGACCTCCCTAAATAAATCAAGCCAAAGGATGCTTCCATCCCCATATCTTACATTGAAGCTTTCACTAGGGATTTGAGTTACCAGTTAAGAGACAAAGAGCTGGCCGATCTAAAAATTGCTTAGGAGTTGGATGAGAAAATAGAAAAGCATTAGAGGAAATTTGAGGTCTAAAATGGGCATCCTAAGGAAAATGATAAAATAATACTTAAAATAATAAAATAATAGTTTTTAATTTTGGAGGAAGAATGAAAAAAACTACTTTTTTTGTTCGTATTTTCGATATATCTCCCTGTGTTTTTACTCAAATTCCATGTGGAAGAGATCATTGGATGCAGAATTTAATTTCACATCCAATGAGTACCCACATTGCATACTTTTGACAGACCCTTCTACCCCAAAAATAAGAAATTCCTAAAAAAATGTGATGATGACATCATCATCACATTTTTTAAGGTATTTCTTATTTTTGGGGTAGCGGGGTCTATCAAAAGTATGTAGTGTGGGTACTAGTTGGATGCAGAATTAAATTTCACATCCAACAAGTTCTTACACCTGAAATTTGAGTAAAAACACAGGGAGATATGTCGAAAATATGAACAAAAAAAGTAGTTTTCTTTTATAACAAATATGTCAATTCAACCATTATGGTTGACTCATTTTATTGAAATTCTATTAGTTCTTGGATTCCAACTCACAAAATTTGTTGTTGGTGCATTTTCTTATAAGGCCTATTTTAGACCCCAAATTTCCTCTAATGAATATGCAGTCTTCAGGCAAATCCAACATTCCAGGTTACACTAGGGGAAACACTTCATACAACAAAGAAAAGGGAAAATCCGTTGAATCGGAAGAAAAGGGAGCCTCTAAAGCTCCCATGGAAAAGGTAACAGACATGATAAAATACTTGGTTACTAGTCAAAACCAACTTATGGCAAATCAGTCCGCACAACTGAATCATATGCACAATAGAATAATCACAATGGAAAGAAATAATGGACCAAGGAACCTTCAGCCTAAACAGAATCATATGTATCAAAAGAAATTTCCTCAGCAAGAGCCTAGGATTCCAAACCAGTTAGATTCAACTAACATGGTAGAAGAAGTAATTCCATGGTATAGACCCTCTGAACAATTCCACCAAGAAAGCACTTGTTATGTTGCAAATCAAGTCATGCAACTTGGACTTCCCAAGGTCAGTAGCCAGGAAACAACTTCAAGCGAGCCTGATCATATATACATGGAAGGGAAGGCCTATCCTTTGTCACCAGCTAAATAGTACAAACCTAAGGATGAAACCATTGCAAAATATTATAGTGAAACTTATGATGAAAACTGTAATGTACATGATGGGACTCCTATGTGTTCTCTATATAATAATGACAGTCTGGAAGGTTTACTTCCTTGTGACCTTTTCTCTGAAGAAGATGAGTATGAAAATGAGGACAAGTATAGTTTGGAGCATGATACAAGTGATGAAGACTCCCTTATCCCTGACAAATATGTTGATGAGGAGTCTTGGACATTCATGGAAAATCCAGTCTATGACATGAATAAAGAGGAAAATAATGAACTAGAAAATTTTGATGGTTTTGTTGATTTTTCTATCTATGGCATATCTAAAGGAGAGAAAATGGGCCATGTGGCCTTGGGAAAATTTTATGTGAAAGAGGCATGTAGTTTATCCACATGATTAGTCTGATCCATATATCATTATCAGTAATGAAGACAAAGAGAACTTGATATCGAAACCCGATATCAGCAATGGGGAATCCATCACATCTAACATAGATGATGGTGATGACTATTGGGATTTTTGTGGATATCTTATTAAGAATCCTATCTATGCCATATCCAGCAAGGGGAGTGTCTATTTAGAAATTTGTGGAAGTCCAATATACTATACTTCCATAGAAAGAAGCATGGATCTGGAGACCTTGAAAAATCCTAGTATGGAAAAGCAGCATTCAAAACTCTTATATGATCATTCAGAGTCATATCATGCAGAGCCACACAAAGGTATCAATAATGAAGACATGGAGAAGCAGTGTTGCAAAAAGACAGATGTGATCTAGTTAGTAGAATATTAGTTTCAACTATCATCTTCACATATAGAGTTTCCTCATGATTTGGAGCTGCTTGGGGCTTATACAGTGAATTATCATCCAGTAAGCCTTGATGATCTATATAATGGTGTAGTCAAACTACCTCATCATTCCAATTTGTACATCATCCCTGTCCAGTCATGGATAGAAGCAGCCTGCGCAAGCACTTACCAGTTTGGGAGGAAGTTTGATGACATTATTCATGCCTATGATTTCCCATCCATCCCGCCCCTTCCGGATCATCACGCAGGTTTGCATTTTTTGAATAAAGTATCCTTACTTTGGCTGGTAACCAAAGACAAGGAATTTTTTTTATGTTAATAAAATGCTTAGGTGGTTACATTGGATTTCTGATTACACTTAACCCTTTTTATATCATGCTTAGAGTAGGAAAATAAGCTCTTTGAAAAAGAGCATTTACTTTCCGCATTTTTTTTTTGTACTTAGCTATAATCAAACATTATTTTCATTAGTTAGTTACATTTATTTTGTTTAAATAAATCAGCTTAATGGTTCATTTGGTTTTTTATGTAAAGCTTGTGCTACTGAGGTTTTCTTGTCAAGTTGAGATGTTTTTACAGGGTGTATAAACCAGAGATTCTTGTGTTCCCATATCCTCTCCTTTCCCTATGACTAGATTGAGCACATGTCTTGTAGTTGGAGCCAGAATGTTACCACCTAAGTTGTACTTAGTGGTTTTTTATCAAGTGAACTTGGTGAACAAGACAAATATTTTTTGTTCAGACTTCAGAAGACCTTCAGAAGTGCTTCTGGGAAGTGCTTGTTGTACTATATCACATGTTCATATCCCATGGGGGAATTGTAATAAATGTTCTAGAATGATAGTGTCTGTAAAAGACTCGGTCTCTTATACTTTATTTGTCAATCCGATCAGCCCAGGGTGTAAGCAAAGTTAGGGTGGTAAGCTTGGCATTTAGGCCTATTGAGGTTATTAGAGTATATGTGTCAATGTATAAACATGTTAGGCATCATGGTTGAGTCATATGAACATGTCTATGTCCCCCTAGGTTTTTTCATTTTTTAATTTTTTAGTGTTTTTTATTAAAATTTATTTTTTCCAAAAAACTTAGGCTATTTTTTAATAGTTTAAATGGAAAAATTGGTTTTGTAATAAAAGTGGGCTAAATAATCAGTTTCAGTCATGTAGGTGCTCATTTTCAAGCTAAGAGCACCATGTAAACCCATCGACCCACTTTTTCAGGTTTTTGAGTGATTTTCCATCACTTAAGTCAGAAAAACCCAAAAAATCAATTATTGATTTTTTTAATTAATAAATTGATGAATAATGGAGCAAATCCAAAATCCTAGATTAGTGAATTCTTAGCCAATTTGATTGAAATTAGTCAGATCTGAACCAGATTAATTGGATATGAGAAATACTTAACTGAAGGAGGTGATTTGGATAGATCCAGAGTTGATCTTGAGCATCCTTTATAGGGAATTGTGCCCTCTCTCTCTCCTCCACATGTGTGGGATCTCCTGGAAGCTCTGTGGATTGATGTGTCAGTATGTGGGTTGATGTGTCAGCTCAGTCATCCCCCTGATTGACAAGTAGGCTTAGTTCAGCTTCATATCAGCATTGATGGACTCTCCTTCAGCTGCAGTGGTTTGTTTCCTTGGGGTTGGTGCCCCTTGGACTGGATCTCCTATTTTTTGTATAAATAAAGCTCGGGCTACCTCTTCCAAGTGAGTTAGAGTTGGATTGAGGAGCTATTGTTGTTTTAATACTATTTAATATCTTTTTCTATTGGAATAAAGTGAATCTTTGGAGTCGATATCTGTGTAATGCTTTTATATGTGTGGATTTAACATTGTCGTGCAGCTTTTTACCATTGGATTTCTCTCAATTTCTGCATCTGAATCCTATCTGGCTTAATGATTCAGCTGAATCAATAGGAGTATAGCTGGGCAAATAAGATTACTTTATTTTCAATATCTCATAGTATATATGCTTAAAGATTCAGATCATACATGTTTAAACAAGTTTATTTGCACGTAATCCCTCTCTTTCTTCATATATTTCTACCTAGATCTCATAAGGTTTTGTACAGGACTTTTTGTTAGTTTTCAGGTAAGAGGGGTTGGACAAACTATGGATCTAGATTGACTCCACTGGGAATCTGACTATTTTTTGAAGGCATTGTACCTTGGCATTCCACTAACTAGTCTTCTTTGCAGATCCATTTCCCGGCAACAAGCGCTCTTCCTCCTTCAAATTTCTTCAAAATCAGTCCGGTTACTTGTTTTGTAGCTTTAAATTTGTTTATATATATCAATTTCAGAGTTCATGTTATATATATCTTGCTTCCTTAAATATCATAAAACTAGATCTCATTCCTAAAGAAATTTTTACAAGCATTCTAGATCTAGTTTTAGGGAAAATTGTCATTTTTCAAGGCTGTGAAAGTAGATCTAACGCTTGTTGAATGCATGGTTGTTTCCTTAGAATATAAAAATTTATATTCATAAATTTAAGTGCTTCATATTTTCTTTCCCCAAAGCAGGCCAAGATCCCACCAAGATCCAAAGGAAAGCTTGCTTTCCTTGGTTCTTTTTCCGTTTCTTTAAAAACTAGTTTTAACTTAGAATTTTTGGGTAAAAAATTTGTTCATCCAAAAGTAATTTCAAAGTAGTTTTGGGCATATAACTATGATAATATTTCTATTTTTATCAGGATTAAAATAAAAGAGGAGGAGGTGCTATTCGAAAAGTATTTTTGGACCATTCGAAACCCCCCCGAGGGTCTCCATCTTCAAAAAAATTCAAATTTTTGCAATTTGTAAACCTTTCGTTTCATTCCATATAAGGACCAAGTGGATTAATTTCAGTTTTCTGATATTTTAATTTCTGCTAATAAAAAAAAAACTTTTCGAATAGGCTCTTTCGAGCCTATTCACCATCCCCCCTGGGGGGATTTACATCTGTGTCATTTTTTACTTCTTGTTCATCTTTTTTCAATATAGTGTAGTTCTAATCTACAGGGTAGTATACTTTGAATTCTAATCATTTCCATATTCCATATCTGGTGGTTTCAAAGTAATTTGAATACTTACTCCATGAGCCTCCTTTTGAGTCGAAAGGTGAAGAAAGGGTCATGGTAGCCTAATTAGAAAATTGTGGTTTTCTTATCTCTTTATTCTTCATCTACTATAATAATTTGTTTTAGTAATCATAATAAAATCACCCCCTCCTTGATTCCTCGATTGAGGTCCACTTGTACTGAAAGAGGTTCCTGGAGGGTTTTCTTTTTAACAAGAACACCTCTTTTAAAATTTACTAAAAATAGCAAAGACTACGGTGTGTGTGCTCTGTACTTGTATTTGGTTCATTCGATCAGTCAAGCTACATCAAAATCAATTGAGTGACTATAATAATTAGGATTCACTCTCCCCAAATTGACAAACCATCAAGCAAAAATCCAACGCCTCGATCAAACCATTACGGTATAAAAATACCCAAAGGAAGCGGGAACTCCTAAAAAGTTACCTCAAGGTTTAGATCTTTGTTACACCTTCGGGTGCATTATGAACAACATCCTCAGACACTCCTTTCAGCCCACATATTCCTTGCGGGTAGTCATGACGGTTTAGTTTTGGACAAACTTCAAGTACCCCCTGGGTATATCTGGAGTCCCCTCGCCTAAGTTAAATTACTCATATTCTTACATTAATTTAAAATCAACCAAGATACAATTGCACAACATTCATTCCAGCACTTGCAAGAACTCTTAATTGTTTTTTTCGACTCCATTTTCAAGGCACTGATCAACTGTTTACTTCGTTCAATCTATATGTGATTGGGTGTGATTTTCGTGCTTACTTGTGATTATCTCATCATGTTATTTTTTGTTTACAATTGTTAAATTCAAACTCCTAAAAAACTTACTCTTTAATACCATCATCATACTAAATAATTTTGCCTTAGTAACTATAGGGTCTATCCCCCTTGGCTTCTTTAGGAGTTAAGCCTAAATGGAGGACTCAAGAACAAGGTGGCAGCCTTGACTCAAGACTTGCCCCCAAGGACACACCGAGTGGCTTGAAGATTTCTGCCATGCAACCCAGGTGTGTGAAAGGTGGCAACACTTTTTGCCGTTGTTACCGGGGATAAATCTTCTTATTCTTGGGTATGAATTAGCTTAACTTTTTTCTAAACAACTAAAAAATATTAAAAAAAAATGATTGATCTTGTCTTTAAAAAACATAAAAATTAAAACTCGATCCATTTGGCGACTCCATTGTCTGACATCCCTCCAAGAATTTCTACCCGAGGAAACCGCCATCAATTATTCAATCCTCTCCCTAATCCCGAAAGGTTTATTAGGGAAATATTGAATAAGCATACTTCTCATAGAAACCTTGAAAATTTAGGAGACCAATCCCTCTCAGATATCCATCACATATTTGTAGAGAGTCATGTTCACCAATCTCAAGAATTTTCGCTTATGTTGGTTAACCCCTGCTCTAACATGGTATTAGATTTAGTTGGTGTTAGTGATATGGTTTGGAAACAATTTAAATAATCCATTGATCCATTGGGATATTGTCATTAAGTTCTAACCCGTGCTCTTGAAAGTTTAACTTTCTAAAGGTTGAAATATTTTATGGATTCACCATATGATCTATCGAATGGTATGACCATTGTTAGAGTTTCTCCTTGTAAAGTGAAAGATATCTTTTGCATGTTGAAATTATATTTCTGAATGTCTAAATCCACGAATCCATGAAGTGAGAATTTTTTGAAAGAATGATTCTTGAATTGTCTACTTATTCAAAGCTAAATAACCAGTCTTTAGAAATTGGCGAATCTTTTTGGTATCAACAGGTGTCAACTAGTGCACAACCAATGAAGGATTTACATAACTGAATTTAACCATTGTATTCCATGAGATGTGAAATCCTAAATGTATGGATTTCTTTGTTATTCATAGGTTTTTTGAAACTACAACTTAACTCTGTGGAAGGCTGTACACAAATATTCTTCTTCAAATATTAACTATTGGGTGTGCAATTTGGCATGTGAATTTGTCTTGAATGGATTGAATCCACCGACTAATATAGAGAAAAAATTGTTATGCATTGTCCAAACTTGTGGACTTGTACTTAAGATGTTTGTTTCATTCTAGGGTTATTAACTTGTTGATTGGTTGAATGATGAATTTTTCTTAATTTGGTTAATTCTGAATTCGACCAAGTTCTAGCACTAATTGGAAATTATCATCGAATTGATGGTTGACTAACAACAAAGTGTGAAGGTTATATCAATTGGAGTCGATTGATGATTGAACTTCCTTTTTTTTCTATTAAATGCATTGAATGTCATTCATTGAATCATTTTTTATGTGATTGCATGGTTATTTATTGAGTGTAACTGACTTACAGTGATTGAATGAACTCAAAAAGGGGAGATATCATGCGTTAAAACAGTTGGTATGGTCCATGTTTTGAATGATCAATTTTCTATTTACTGAGTTGATCAACTATTGAGGAACATAATTCATAATTAAATTGAGGTGTGCAATAAATAAACCGAAGGTTCTTACACTTTGTCATTGGTACTTCCTTGACCATCTGACATCAATTGAAGAAGATGGTGTCTATGATCGACATAGATTGGTTACTAGGTTAACATATAATTGCCTCCTACTTTGCAAGTTTGGAATTTTCTATCATTTGCTTGAATTACTAAATTGGGTATTGTCAATTTTGATTTTACTCTGAATTAAAAGCTTATCCAAATATGGGTTCTCTTGAAAAAGATGAAGCATAGGTTTTCCATAAATTGTAGGAGATCCATGCAAAGAAGGAAGTGGCCTTAGAAGAGTCTCATAACCAAGTTCATCGAGAAGTAGAAGAATCGCAGAATGTAATTGCACAGTTGCATATTGAGAATTAATGGTTAAAGAATGAATTTGTGACAAACCATACTCGGATGGAAAATGAGGCTTCACTCCTTCAAAATAGAATTTTGAAGCAATTTATTAATAAATATAGGCATATTTATGAGCTAGAAAGCACCATGGAAAGCATTTTCTAGAATTTAGCATACAAATTTGAAGATAAGTATGATTTGGTAAATGACTTCGAAGAAGAGGTGAAATCCCTATCCTATGAAGATATTGATGTCTTGAAGATGAAAATTAGTAGACGACAAGCAAATAATTTCCAACTGACTAATGATGTTGCTCACTAGCATGCCTCTCTTGATGAGCTTCATGAATAAGGTGCCCCTCTTCAACAAGACAATAATGATTTGTTTGGAGAATTTCAAACTCTAAAAGAATATTATGATGCTATGTTGCTTCAAATAACTAAGAAGCATGAGGCTATCAAGATATTATAGGATTGAAAGCATAGTATTGAACATGAGGTGTGTAGACTATAGACTATTGAGAAAAATTTTGTTAAGCTGCAAGTTGATGAGAACAAGACTGTCAAAGTACCCTCTATTAAGAAGAAGAATGTCGTTGTTGAGAAGACACACTCACCCATTACTTATTCCACCTTTTATGTTCCTTCTTGTAGTGCAATTATCATGAACTGCATGATTGTAATAAATATGTTGATGTTGTTTTTTCACCACATGATTTGTTGGCTAGAAATTATGTTATTTCTACTAGATTTGAAAAGAATACTATAGGTTTTGGGTCCTGACCTTTCAAAAAAATTGGATATACTCAAGGAGGAATTTAGAAGAATGGACAACATATTGTTGTTCCTATTTCCCATGAGATGCATACATCTAGAGATTCCCTTGGATATTATGGTGGTACACCTAATTTTGTTAACAATAGTAAAAAAACATTCATTGCAGGAGGTATTCCTATTGAAAATAAATTTGTTGTTGAATTTGTTGTTACTGATGAGCTAGAAATTGAGAATGTTTTTATGGATGACATTATTGTTGATATGTGTTAGGGTTCGCCTTGAATTGGGAATGAGTCAAATGGTTTAGGTCTTAGCATGGGGTTTTAATCCCATGGTATTAAACATTGAATGGTATTATCCCAAGGTATTGCATGTAATGAATCCTACAAAAGGCTAGTCCATTGAAATGTTGCCTAAAGGTGAGTAGGTGATCCCACTTGTCCCGGTTATCTTGTTATTTCCAAGGTAATGAAGATATTTAGTGGATGGTATTTTCCCTCAAAAGGTTTTCTAGGGTAAATGTGTCGTGTCTATTGTTCAATGTCACTTCTATGGATATGTAATTGTGATTATTACTTATCTCTAAGTAAATATATGCTTTCTTAAAACCTAACAACTTCTATAAGAGAAAGTGGTTGGAAATCCTTGGGGAAGGATTTTGTATCTAAGTTTTACTTAATATTTTGCAGGGTTCATGATTTTTGGTTCCTCTTAAAATGTGATTTCTCGAGTTCTTAGAAGAAAAAATAAATTGTATGCCTCTTATGCACAAAGGAGGGATGTTAAAATCAACTTCTAGAATGAACCATTTGGGTAGGTACAACGGTCATAGGTTTACTCATATCCTTTCTCAATGTGGAATTAGAGAAGGCGTATCTCCAATTATAGGGGACAAATGTGAGATGGTTTAATCCAATTTTTAGACAAATATTAATGAACCATGTAATTGAAGATAATTCCTAGAGAACTAATGGTTATAGTGGCCAAGGACACATGTAATTCAGTAGATATATTCTTTTTATATGGACACCAATGAAAAGTTTGTATGTAAATGAAAAAAAAAGGCACATAAAGTGACAAGAAATAAGACGAGCATGGAAAAGTGAGAGGTGGTAGCAAGGTATGGTGATGGTGAAGTCACCATAAGATACATGAAACAATAGATTATTATAATGGACTTGAAAATTGTATTGATGTAAAATGGGAATACGACTTTAAGACCTACTTAGGCATGTGTACCCCTGGTAACTCACCAGTCAACTCTAGGTAGTCCTAGGTGATAGGAGGGCATCCTTGTAACTCACTAGTTAATTCATGTAGATGTAGGTGATAAGGGGGACATGTGGATATGCCTCGATTAAAACTCCAAGGGGGGTTGATGATTTACTCCAAGTCAAGTTTAAAGGGGAGATTCATAGTGTAGCAAGTATTTTAACACTATCTTGTGCAAAAAGCCACCTAATAAGACTTGGGGAAGTATTAGTAGAATTAAAAAATGATCATGCAAGAGTTAAGTAAATAAAAATAAATTATAGTATAATCAATACTGAAGTCTACACCAGGCTTCCGGTTGTCCCAACTAGTGCAATCTGAGATATTCATAGTCAATTCCAAGAAACCAAGAGATAAGGAATGATTTGTAAGTTTATAAGTCCCTTTTAATGAATATGAAATTAATTTATGTAGGTATAAATAGTTTCATAACATTTCGGAGGTGTTTCGATGTGTTTGGAAAAAAATAGGAAATTTGGCCTAGAGATTGCCTGCGTAGAGGAGGTCTCCCAAACAATGTATGAACTCAACTAATTATGATTATGTGATTTTTTTTTTTGGGTTATTATATGACCTAAATCAAATTACATAATGAAATTTGGGCATACAAAACATTCATGGAATCACAAAGAGTAAAACTAGTCAAATTTGGCTATCTAAAGAGCATAGGTAAGCAAACAAAGAGAAGTTTACTTATGTAAATTATTAGTTATGAAAATAATTATTATCATAGATTTATCATACCCTATTCAACATAATAAAACTCATATATCATTATTATATCCATAGCATCACTGTTAGTGCATAAAAACTTACAAACCAATCATTAAATGAGCATTGGAATGCCTCCCTCAATAAAAACTTGGCATTACAACCTCATAGAGAAGAAATATTTATGTGAATCAAATATCAAAATGGTAAGGAGGATAGGAGAATATTAGAGATATTTTGGAGGATCTAATCTCCCTGAAAGGTGCTTGATACTGAATATTAGAGGCTTTAAATCAACATCCAAAACCACTCTTACATTCCTGAGAGCATAAGTGAAGTATCCTTCACTGGAGATTTATTTACATGGATTAATGGCTGATATATGATCTTTATCATGGTATTCACTGGAATTCCCTTTATATCTTTTGTTAACACCATTATTTAGCAGGGGAGCAAAGAGACCATGGTGGAAAGAAAATAATGGTCACTTGTCAAAACTTTGGTTAAAATTTTATAGTATGAAAGCATGGTAAAAGGTGAAAAACAATAATTTGTCAAAGGATCTGACGGTGCGGAGTGAAAAGATGAAGATCAATGGTATGTATTATATCCAGTCCCTAAAATATGCAAAGAAGATAAGTATATGCGGGTGTTTAATGTAGTATATGGATCAACGGTCGTCGATCCAGCCGGATGAGATCTACGGTCTGTATAAGCTCTTCTTTGTGAACCTGTGCGCTTGTTAAAACAACGGAGCCCAGCGGAATTGGATATGTGCCACTTGATCCAATGGTGGAGAAATAAAGGTAGATCACATCTATGATTGTGGATGAATGTGGAGCAGAAACTTGCACGATGGATAAGACCATGACGCTCAGCGGAATTGGATACATGCCACCTGATCTGACGGTGGAGAAATAAAGGTGAAATCGATCAACGGTCATAGATAGATCCGGGGCGGGAAGGTGCACGGAAGATAAAGGTAAAGGGTGGTTGTGGAATATAAACCACTGTCCACGTGGCCAATCGTGGTGTAATCCATAGGCGAAAATGGTTTAGAGGAAACCGCCAAAGGCACGCTTTGGAGTGGGGTCCTATAAAATGGAATTTGAATTGTTCCGTGGTTATTTTATTGGCTCCGGATGAGTGAAAAAGACCTGCATATTTTTCAACCTTCGACTGTCAATTTCGAGCCATGGTAAACAGGTAAGGATTAAATGCCCATAATTCGTCCATCTAATTGCCATTATCAACTGAGTTATGGACCAAGAGAAGGAATTGCAAGGGTCTGGTTGAAATATAGAAGACAGGGAAGATTATTTAGTTGATAGAGATAGAGGTGTGTACGACCCTTTTTTGTCTACAGGAAGTGTGTCAGTCAATAAAGAATGGTTGTGGAACTACAATTCACAATAAAATGATGTCTTGAATGTCTGTAAATCCTTTTTGTATTATTTTGCTCTCGAACAAACCTTGCATTTTCCAGAATTCACAGAGTGGTGTGCAGTCAATTATTCCCCTTCTCAAAGAGTCATTGTGAGTCAGTCTACTTCTCGATTACTCTATAAAATCAATGCCAAAGTTGTCCATGAAAATTTAAACCTGACCGACAGTTACCCTAACAACCATGAACTTGTAAATGAGTCTATTCTTGCTGAATTGTACAAAAGTTGTATCTCTGAAGTCCGTTGCAAATTTATGTCCAGTATTTTGAAAGAGGGTCAGTCATTAGACGATCTTTTCTTGCCTTACCATGTTCATATTTTCAAAAATGAAGTTCAATTAGTGGTATCCCTGGTCTGTCAAATTTTGGGTCTTGACGATGATTGTCATGTAACTGAAGTCATCCTTGGTTTTTTGTTAAAAATGAGTTCATTTGGTTCAGAGTCTTAATCGGTTCCTGTATTTAGTCTAGATGAGTACTTGGCGGAAGCAATACACCTTCAGTTAAGTGAATTCCCGAAATTCCGATTCTTTAAATTTCAAACTTACATGTTGAACATGTTGTTGAGTTCAAATGTCACTGAATTACAGTTTTTGAGTACCATCTTCTCTTCTGATTTACCCAAGTAGATCAGCATGTTTGAGTTTGCTAATTTAATCATGTCAGAGATATATAAAATGTTGTTCAATTAAACACTGCCCCGTGTGTTAGAAGATATGAAATGCCTGATGCAGTCCTCGCCTGAGGATCGAGTCAGAGACTGGTTCCTACATAAAGATTGTACTGTTTTGAGGATATATGGATTCACTAGGGAACCATATAAGTTACCTGCTTTCCTCACTCCTAAAGTTTTTGCATTAGAATTCATGAGGCAAAGGTTTCATTTCGAGGAAGAACATTTTGGAGCCTTTAAAAAGTCTTCAGATATCAAATTTCCCCTCAAGGTTGGCTCTTTTATTTTCAAAAATAAAGGTGCCTTAGTGTTTATTGAAAACTTATTGGAGAATATGGAATTTCAAAAAGAGCCGAAGACAAATTATGACCCTCACCACATAATTTCCCTAAGGAAGCAGGCCAACAAAAACAAACCGTTTGAACACCAGTTTATTGAAGGACTGAATGAAACAACAAATTTGTTGTAGTTTATGGAAATTCAAGGGTTCGGTGGAAATGCAAGTACTTTACCAGTTACAATATCTCAAGTGTCAGAAGGTCATAATGTTTTGATTAAGAGGATCCTGTCTAAAATTGAAAGCATGGAAGTAGATGAAGATGGGTCACACAAAAAGGCAAAATTGTTACAAGTTGGTGGAGTTTCAAGTGAAGAGATTTCTGATGATTTTAAGAGAGTTGCTTTAGTCCCAACAAAATCTGTACAAATAAATCAATTTTCTTTCAAGGATGTAGATAGTTTAGAACCAAGATTAATTTTTAAGTCCAAAGAGGAACTCAAGGCCAGCTACATGGAGAAAAGAAAGCAGTCTCTGGAAGAGACAAGAAGTTTTCTCCCACGGGTAAGGAATTTAAGCAATCCAAAAACCTCTTTGATTTCTGCCCGAGATACAGAAAGAAACACCTTCAAATTGGCCATGGTTAATGACAAGAAAGTGGCAAAAATGGAATTAAGATTGGATAATATTAGTGTACCTGACAAGATACAGCTTCATAAGCAAACAAGTGATATTATTTATTCAGATCTGTTACAAGCTATGATTAGAATCAATAAACTACAAATTTTGGTAGATAAGTTAGAGATTCAATTGAAACATGAAAGAGTTGAAAATAAGGCCAATACCATTCATATTAAGAAGCTACAAGGAGATATTATCAGTTCAGGCAATGAAAGGGATAACACCCAAGCTGTCAGAAGAATGTTGGAAGAAAAGGACAATGCTCTCCAAGTTTTGAAGAAAATATTGAAGATCCCAGGCTCAGAACATGTTCAATCATCTGAACTATTGGAACTGCAAGAAGAGAAAATCAAGATGCAGCAGGAGATGATGGAACATAAACGAAAAGCTGTCAAGTTACAAGAGGAGAAGGACATATGGGAAGCCGAACGGAGTGAACTGATATCTCAAATTTCCTTGCTGAAAAGGGACCAAAACAAGGAAAAGGAAATCATGGAAGAATTGATGAGTCAGATTCCTATTGACGAGGACCTGTCCATTGTAAATATTGATAGACCATTGAATGACTTTTCTGTGGATGAATTGTCAATACCTATGTCCTAGGTCAGCTTAAAGGCTGAAGAAATAAAGGATTTAAAAGTGGAGAATGAAAAGATCAAGTATGAATTGGCCAAAGTAAGTGAGAATAAAAATAAAATATTGCAAGACAGGAATCAGCTGTAGAAGAAATTCAATGAACTAAAAGAAACAAACATTGGGAAAGGTCCTCTCCAAGGGGCAAAGCATATCATTTGGGACACCTTATATATAGAAATCACTAAATTCAGGCACCATCTAAACTTTATCGATGATCAAAACATACTGATCAATTTGTCTCACCAAATACTAAAGTTAGTGAATGAACACATGGAGAGAAGATCCCTTACCACAGCCCAAAACACACTGAATTTTCTAAATTCATTGACATACCAGAAATTACATGATATGGGAATAAAGGACAGAATATCAATAGTTCTATGGGCTAAAAGGTTTATCCACACACCATTTAATGAAGACAGTCCAGGACAAGGCAAATGAGATGCTTTCAGAGGTTAATAACTTCAAGTAGGTTTTCAAAGAGCTATTTGAGGATGGCCTACCATCCTTTTGGGATGAAGAAGGATGGATGTTCTCTCAGGAGAACTATCACAGCTTGTTAGTTCAAAGCCGCATGGATCATGCCAAATTTGATGATTTGGAAAAAGGCCTAACAGGGAAAGCTATTGTGGAAAAATTGACAGAGGATTTCGAAATCTTACAAAAGTTCCTAATCATTAGGAGAGGATTTCCCAAGGTATCATATGAAGCTTACATGGAGTTAGAAGTGTCAATTCGAGAGATGATGGAATATGATACCCCAAGGATGGAGAAATGGAAAGCTGTGGAAAGGTTCGGAAAGACAAAATACATCCTTCATTCATGAGAACAGATGGTGCGTGCTGAGGAGCTGACTGGACAAAGACCTGTTACCAAGTTGATTTTAGCTTAATGATTTGTTAGGATTGAAGCTGTAGTTTATTCCTAAAAGTTAGGAATTTAGTTACAAGACTTTAATTAAGCCGATCATTCAGTTATGAATCTTCTTGGAAGATCAAATTATTTTATGTATATATTTGCATATATTTTATGAGATGGGGGTTGGAACCCGTCCTACTGTTAAAGGTTTTTTGAAAGACATATATTTTTTAGCAAGAAATTGAATGTGAAGAGATTATCAGAGATTCCTGCGCCATTTGTATTACAGTCTGTGCTTCTTTCTTTGTGATTGTTTTTCCTGTGTTCAATCCATTTTGTTTTCTTCATATTTGGAACATAGTGTTGAATGATTGGAATTCATATTTATTATTCTATGGTGATTGTTTCAAATATTTTATAAACCTTTCTGCTAAATTCAATATTGAATTCATATCCTGATGCTCTGTATTGATGGACTGTGCTCTACTTCTTCTGCTCCAAATGGATTAAATGAATGACTGTGATTGAATGGTTACCTTGCCTCTGATGAACTTCTGTGCATCTAATTTTATGTTATTTATTTATATGTGACCCCATGCCCGATGGTTATGTGTTGTTTCAACCATCTTTACAAATCTTTGGATGTTAATTATATCTGGTCTCGTTAAATCTGTATTGAGAGATCCCTCTCTAGAAGAAAAACCAGTTTCTTTCTAAAGTGGTTTTTGCTGTTACCTTGGGATTTACCTTTACAACCTTGGGTACATTCTGAGAGCTAACATCTTTATCAATACATTATAGAATATAATAGAAGAGAGAATAGAATGGGAAATCTCGGGGCGCATCACCCAGCGTAGTTGAGGCACAACACTCAGACAAGGAAGTTATGTTCCACTCAACATAAAAAAAAATAATGTTCCAACAAAATTTCAATGGATTTAGAAGAAATCCTTTATAGACTGAGTGACTTTTTGAGAAATTCATCCAACCTATTGAGCAATTCATACACTTTTAAACCCTAAGCCTAAGCCATGAGTGTGCCTTCCTTGAAGAGATTAACAAGTCTGATATTTAGGTAATGTTTCCTCGTTTTCCATCCTTTAAAAAAATTGGAAGCCACACCCTCCTTGACAAAAAGTTTCTTTCTTTATGAATGACTGATTTTTCTGCACTTTCTTTCTTTTTAAACTACCATGCTTTTTCTTTCTTTTGACAGTTGCTATATTTTTTTATGACATACTGATTTTCATGTAGTTTCTATATTTTTTTTCTTGAGTTCCTTTTATAATTTTCTTTATTTTCTCTAGGTTTCCTTTTTTGGTTGACAACTCATGTCCACTTGGCCTCGTGCACCCTCCTTGTCACCTAGGACATCCACTTATTACAAAATTTCATGTTATTGCAAATATTATAATTTTAACATAAAATTTTAATCCAAAGTTTAATAAAATTAAATACTATGGGTAATTAATATATTAGAATGACCACTTATTGATTAAATTATTTCTCAGCTCGGAACTATGGGGTTCTCAAGGATAAGGGGATTCTCCATGGTGTTATTAACGAAATTTGAATACATTAAACCTAGTTTTCTAGGTGATGAGCATATATATGACCATGAAATCAATATTTTTGATACGATAGTAAGCTTCTATGACTTAAATACTTTTAGATTTTTAACAGTAAGCTAGCATTATATTAGGATCTTTAACTGAGAGAATAAAAAGCACAACAATCAAACATAAGAGACAATGAACACAGTGTTTTTCCTCAGGGAAACCATAAATAGAGAAAATCCCGCAACTTCCTCAGAGATAGAATCAGCACCAAAAGTAAAACCCCAAAACAATAAGATGATCTCCCAACAGCAGTAACCTCTTTCTTTCTTTCCCCAATGTCTTCTTCTTCCTTAGCTGTGCACTACAACTGAGTGTGAGTGAGTGTGTGATAAATAGAGAGGCTAGCTCTCTATTTATACTAATTCCATACTTGAAAGACCCTACTAGAGCTGACTTCTCCATGAGGGTCTAATAACCCTAGTGCCCCAGAATTGCGGGGACTTTAACCCTTGACCAATAGGAGGGTAACCCATAATGAATTAACATGACTTATTTACATTATAGAACCTCCCGATAGGAATATTGGGGCATGACATGACTCAAGTACATTACAGACACATCCCAGAATAAACATCGGGTTACAATACATAAGAAAAACAAGTGAATACATTTTGAAGTTACAATTACATCAACAATCCCTCTTAACTAGGAAGGTATTCTCTCAACACAATTTATCAGCACAATTCTTCTTCTCTATATCATCTGGATCATCATCGAGTCCTCATAATCTTCAATTCATATTCATCTTCAAGTCATCTTCATCATCGGATTTGGATCATCACTCGATCTAGATCATCATCACTAGATCTGGATCATCACTCAATCTGGATCATCACTAGATTTGGATCATCACTCGATCTGGATCATCATCACTAGATCATCACGGGTTCTATCTCATGATTCTTCTCATCACAGGAAGTTCTACAGAGCCAATCCTTTTTCATGCTGGTTGTAGGCCTAGCCTCCATGTAGGTCTTCTTCAGCACTTATATATGACCCTAAGTCAGAATGGCCCACCCAACACTTATATCTTACCATGAGAGGAACGCATCCAACACCATGTCAGAAAGGAACACCCAACACTCACATCTGACCATGATAGGAACCAATCCAGTCATGTCAGAAAGGCCCAGCACTTACATTCACTAGCATGATAGGACACACCTACTATCATATGTGAAAAGGCACATCACTCACATTCACCAGCATAATAGGACACACCTACTATCATCTGTTAAAAGGATCAACACTTACAACCACCATCATGATAGGAAAGAACTATTATCATCTGTGGAAAGGCACAACACTCACATCCACCAGCAGGGTAGGACACACCTACTATCATCTGTGGAAAGGCACAACACTTAGAAATCACCATCATGGTGGGACACACCTACTACCATTTGTGAAAAGTCACATCACTCACATCCACCAGAATGATAGGAAACACCTACTGTCATTTGTGGAAAGGATATACACTTACATCTGATCATGTGGGAACCAATCCCTCAATCACATCAAAATGGCTCTCAGTCCCAGACTAAGGATTCCTGGTAATTGACCAGGTGCCTCCATTCAAAGAATGGTAGCAACCCTTATATCTGATCAAGTGGGAACACATCCCTCAATCATATTAGAATACCCATGCACTCACATTTGATCATGTGAGAACACATCTCACAGTCATATCAGAATGGCCCTCAGTCCTATACCGAGTATTCCTAGTAACTGACCAGGCACCTCCATTCCAAGAATGGCAATAGCCCTTATATCTGATCATGTAGGAACCAATCCTACAGTCATATCAGAATGGCCAGCACTCACATATGACATAGAAGGAATCAATCCTCTCACCATGATAGAATGTCTCAGCCATTACATCTGACCATGGAAGGAACCAATCCTCTCACCATGTCAGAATGGCTCATGGACTCATCACTTCCCCTTGGAAGGAACCTCAATCTGGAGAACACCAAACTTCTCTTTGAAGTACTCAAACTTCACTCTGGCTAATGGCTTCATCAACACATCAGCTATGTATTTGTCTGTCACAACATATAAGAGCTTCATTACTCCCCTCTACACCATATCCCTGATATAGTGATACTTAATCTCAATATGCTTCGACTTGTCATGGAACAATGGGTTCTCCGACAGCTTCACACAACTCTGGTTGTTGCAATATATACAAGTAGCATCAAACTGGAGATCAAATAAATCAGAGAGTAGCTTCCTTAGCCATACTACCTCACAACTAGCTGAACAAGCTGCAACATACTTTGCTTCATCTGTACTTAGTGCCACACAGGATTGCTTCCTGCTAAATCGAAAGATCACACCTGATCCCATACTAAAGCAACACCCTAAAGTTCTCTTCCTATCGATGGAACTGCCTGCCTAATCTGAATCAACATAACCTTCTAGCTTAATCTTCTTATGCACCTCATACTTGAGCCCATAATCAAATGTAGCCCTCAGGTACCTCAGAATATGCTTTGCAGCAATCAAGTGAACATGTCTCGGATCTGTCAGGAATTGGCTCAAGGTGTTCACAGCAAAGCAAATATCTGGTCTCATGTTCATTAGGTACATCAAGGACCTAATCATCTAATGATACATTGTAGGATCAACCGCTTTTGATGAAGCATCACTCAATAGCTTCAGGTTCGATGCCATAGGTGTGGTCATGGCCTTGTAGTCCATCATCTCAAATCTCTTCAGGATCTCTACCGTATATTTCCCTTGTCCCAGGGAAATTCCATCTACATTCTGCAACACCTCCATGCCTAGAAAATAATGCATCATATCGAAGTACTTCAATTTGAACTCGGAAGCAAGCTTCCTCTTCGTATCATCAATCAACCAATCCATACTTGTTACAAACAGATCATCTACATACAATAGGAGAATCACTGGGTTGCCATTTTCAACCTTGTAGTAAAGGTTGGAATCTTCTTTACTCTTGGTAAAGCCCAAACTAGATAAAAATCTATCAATTATGTCGTACCATGTCATGGGTGCCTGTTTCAAACCATACAGGGCTTCCTTCAATCTACAAACATGAGACTCCTTGTCATGTGTCTCAAAACCAAGTGGTTTCTCCACATACACTTCTTCTTCTACTACACCATTAAAGAAAGCAGTCTTGACATCCATTTGGTGTATCTCCATTTCATCACTGTAGCCAGAGCAAGTACTGATATTATGGAAGTATATTTGGCTACAGGCGCAAAAGCTTCTTCATACTCTATTCCTTCTTTCTGGGAGAAACCACGAGCAATAAATATTGTTTTATATTTTTCTATGCTACCATATGTAGCATGCTTGATCTTGTAGATCCATTTAGAACTTACAAAATACTTCCCTTCTAGTCTTGGGACAACATCCCAAACATCATTCTTCATGATCGATTGATACTCTTCAATCATAGCATCCTTCCATTCTTTCTATTGTGCCGCTTCTTCATAATTGGAAGGTTCTTTATCGATGAAATCACATAATAAAACTACATATCCGGAGAAGGATTTGGTCCTTTTTCTTTCTCTATGATTCTCTTCTGGAGCCCCATATATTTCTACACCTTAGATAGCTTCTCGTACCCAATCAGGTTTCCTCTTATGAGGATTCTTCTCTTGAGGTGGATCTATAGGTTCTTGAGTTTCTTCAAATTCTCAATCTTATTCTTGAGTTTCTTCATTCATGGTTGTATCATGAATTTTGGGTGCTTCTGCTCTTTAGGTTCTTTAGCAGGTCTCTTTCTAGAATTGTTGTAAGTTGAGTCTTCATCAAATGTCACATCCCTGTTGATGTCAACCTTCTTGAATCCTGGGAAGTATATTCTATAAGCCTTCAATCTTTTAGAGTATCCCACAAATATCCCCTTCTTTCCTGAAGGATTTAATTTTGACCTCTTCTCTTTTGGAATGTGTATGTACACTGGACAGTTGAATATTCTGAGATGGCTAACTTCTAGTTTCTTTCCAGAAAATACTTCTTTAGGTGTCTTGTTCTCAAGTACTCTGTGTGCAGTACGGTTCTGTGCATACACCGCCATTTTGGTATCTTTTTCCCATAGATGCATAGGAAGATCTTGATCATGAAGCATTGCTCTTGCAGCTTCCATGATAGTTCTATTCTTCCTTTCTACAATCCCATTCTATTGTGGATTATATGGAGTGGAAAACTTCCTCTTAATTCCTGAGTGTTTGCATAACTCTTTGAATTCATTTGATGTGAATTCTCTGCCATTATCTGATCGAAAGGTCTTGATCTTCTTTTCTTTGTGATTCTCGATCAATGATTTGAATTCCTTGAACTTGTTGAATACTTCATCTTTGTTCTTCATGAAGTAAATCCATGTCTTCCTAGAAAATTCATCAATAAAATAAACATAGTATACATACTCGCTTAGTGAATTTGATGACATTGGACCGCCAGAGTGGATGATTTCCAAGATTCCTTTTTCTTTGCTCTCGCTACTTGGAAATGTCTTCTTTGTGTTCTTTTCTTTCGCACATCCTTTGCAGAACCCATCATGTTTTGCTTGAATTTCTGGAAGACCTTCAACAACTTTGCTTGCAAGTGGTAGTGCTCTGTAATGCACATGTGAAAGCCTTCTATGCCAAAGTTCATTTGGCTCTATTGTATCATGGACCAAGGCTTGTTATGGATGGCCCTTCAATTTGTATAGACCTCCTTCTTGTTGCCCAATCACTACTGCATCATTAATAGTCTTTCCATTTGGCCACATGATGACATGACCAGCTATAAATGCAACCCTCATTCTTTTTACATCTAATGCAGATATGGAGAGGAGGTTTGTTGGAGGAGCTAGTCGACTAGCCAACTAATTATAGATTAGGTCAGCCTCCTAAGGTCGTGTCGGTTGACTGAACTGACAGGTAGTTATTTGTAACTATTTTTAAATGATATATATTAGGTTGTTGAGACAGATGAAAACCCGGTTCAGTTCTGTGTATTGTATGAACTCTTCTTTTATAATATAATATGTATTCTTACACCTGTGTTCTTGTCCCTTGTCTTTGATATGTCTGTATGCTTTTAAATGTGTATTATTTGTAACCCTTTGTGATCCATGAGTTTACAACATTGGTTCCATTGCCGGTAGTACATGTCTAAGATGAATACAAGCAGATGATATCAGAGCAAGAAATTAAGGACTGGTGGGAGCGCAAGATAGCAAATTATTTGCAAAATTACACGCGAAAAACTAGATTAACGACTGCTCAGGAAAAATAAATATTCTTTATTGAAACCCATGAGAAGTTTGTAGAATCGGTACCCCATCTCTGGA
The DNA here is from genome assembly GCA_001517045.1 of Pseudotsuga menziesii. NCBI lineage: Eukaryota > Viridiplantae > Streptophyta > Pinopsida > Pinales > Pinaceae > Pseudotsuga > Pseudotsuga menziesii. Next base: position 41,444 of record LPNX010069820.1, read on the forward strand.
AGAAACGTCTAGATGAAAAATACAAAAGCAAATAAATAAAAACAACTACTATAGAAATTGATTTGAGGGGGAAGAAGAAACTTGTCAGAGTGTTTTGAAAAGATCACCAACAATTTTTGCGGGGAGCAAGCTATGGAAGAAAGAACTTCGGTAGAAACCATTCAGAAGAAATTCTATACAGAACTTATCGAGCAGTTCTTGTACTCCTTACCAACCTTACTGTTCAAGTTCCTAATAGAAAAAGGAGCGGGTCGTATTGTCGAACCTCGTCCATCACTACGCAAACCGCCACAAAATATCAACTGGGAGGAGAAACAAAATAAGTGGGAGAAATCTATTGCCGAAAGAGAGTGCGAATATTTCCTAAGCAAGTAAATAGAAATATCTGAGCTTTCTAAAGCATTGGGTAGGAAATGGGGGGGTAGTTAGTCATATGTCGGGGTAAAGTAAAAGGAATTCTAGTCGACTAAATAGAGGTACCATCACCAGCAATGAAAAGTCGACCTAAAAAGGAAATCGAATGGACAGTGATACACAAAGGTACGACGGATTTACAAAAGATAGAGAGAGAGAAGAGATTGAAAAGGAGGGAAGAAAGAAGAGAAAGAGCTATAGCACTGCAAAGATGAATGAGTAATAGGGTGACAGAACAAGAAAGAAATCCGTCGGAGTCAGATCATGATTGACAGGAAGAAGGCGTTGATGAAGAAGCGTCAACCATGGAAGAATATCTATGGATAGAGTAGCGAGAATCTCTCCAAATAGAATTCCCCCAAGAATTAAGACCTCTATCTCCAACCAATCCAAGTACTAGAATACAAGCCATTGTCAAAGAAGATTTAAGACTAAGAGCTGGTGAGTTTGGTATATGGATCCAACTATACAATGAGGTAAACAATGATAGTCATCTACTTATTCGTCGACTAGAAGAAGGAAACTGGGTCATGCTTCAAGAGTACCCTTCCAACCGAAGTATCCATTTACTTTACCTGACACATGAAGGAGCACCCCCCCTACCAAATATAGCTTTGGAGAATATAGAAAAATCTGACTAGCAGACAAATAATTGCAGTTGGACATCGACAAGAGAAGTTGACCCCAACTAACTACTTGTTGAAGAATAAATGACAAAAAAGAAAACTGACAGGAATGAGAGTTCCATTGACAACAGCTCAACATAAAAATATAACCAAAACATCCCACTACCCCCACCACTACCACCTCCTAAAGAAGACAGCGACAACGAATCCAAAATGTGTCATGAATCAATGCATATCCCTTTATATGAGGGCGATGAAGATCCCAGATGACATTGGTTCATTTGCGAGTCGACATGGGAGGCCAACCAGGTTACAACAAAAGACAGACAGATGGCACAGTTCACCAATTCTTTGAGGAAAAGAAATCTAACATGGTATATGACCTTTACTGAGAGAACTCCCAACGCATCCAAGGCAGAAATTAAAGTGCAATTTTTATCATTCTTTAAAACGCCAGATGATAAACATCTAGTAGCTAAAAAGTTAAAGACAACCTCACAAAAGCCAGCAGAATCTTTTCGAGAATACAACAAATGTTGGAAATACCTTCTCAACCAACTTGATTATGTAATTAATGAACAATTGTTAATTCAGTGGTTTCTTGTAGGTCTTTCACAGAAAATTCGGCGGCATATAAACCTAGAGACATTCAAGACATATGAATATGTGCTTACTAAATCCTTACAAGTAGAGATGGATGAACACTTCCCAGCATATCCCACAGATACTAGAATGGAAGAACATCTCAAGATCATGCAGAAATATTTAAAAGAGATAAACCTTAAGAGTCAGGACATCTGGTGCACGAAATGCTCAATGGCCAGACATTCGAAAGATAACTGTCGACAGGACATCATCCAACATGATGTTTGATTTGTGCAAACAAAATGTTTTTGCAACATCTACCAAGAGCATGGAGAGCACACCACAAAAGATTGCCCATTCAACATGAAGAATGGTAAATCATCATGGTGTGCAATATGTGAAACTAAAAATCATACCACTGTTGACTGCCACCTGAACCTAAAAAATCAACAAAATTACTAGGAAGTCTACCAGACAAATGTAGTTGTGCAGAACAATGAGAACAATCAACAAATCAATGCTCAAAGTGAACAAAATTATCAAAGGTACGATGGTCGTCGATATGAGCACTGGTTCAACAACTGACGTTGAGGATATGGAGGTCGAGGTCGATTCTTTGGGAATCGCAAAAACTGACCACGTCGGCCCATCCAATGTTTCACATGCTACAAATAAGGTCACCGATACACAGACTGTCCATACAAGGACAAAAATGACTTAAAATTATGTACTAGCTGTGGAGTAGGGGATCACTCATTAGAGGATTTCCCTACTATGCTTGAAAAAAAATTAAAAATTAAAAATGTTAATGTCTTGTCGTGCATATAAAAACATGGTATTATCAATACAAATAATTTGCATATAGTAACCCGACAAGGGCCAAAAATTGGGAATGATAATCCACGAATAATCAAAATAAAATAAAAGAATGATTATCCTGACCGAGTTAAACAAAAACAACTATATAATGACGCAAGAATGTATTTAGAGAATTTTCTCAACAGGAAGAAGATGACGATAATCGACAAAGCACAATAAAAAAATTAGTGCACTTAGTACAAAAGGATAAAACAATATCTCAATTCATCGACTTATTGTATAAAATAAAACACAACAATAACATAAAAAAACAAACAAAAAATATATGTAGCCTAAACTAAAAATACAAAATTGATTCTGACCCACTTGTCAACCTAGAAATTGAAGGATACCATGTCCGACAAGTTGTGCTCGACTTTGAATCACAAGTAACCATTATGACTCATGACACTTGGGAATAGTTGGGCAGACTTCGACTATACGAATTGGGCATATACCTGAAACTAGCCGACCAAGGCTTGATTGAACCTATTGGAGTCTAGAAAAATGTCGACACAACGATAAAAGGAATATCAACTAAAGTCGATTTTGAAACTATTGACCCTAAGGAAGGATCCAGCTCCTTCCCAGTGTTAGTAGGTCGACCTTGGGGAATAAAAATGAAAGCGTCAATATCCTTAGACAAGGAAATGATAAAATTAAAAGGGAATGGACAAAAATCCATAGTACCTATCCATCCATCCCAAGGAGAACCTTGGATAGAACCTATTGATGAAGAAGTCAACATCCGACAACTATATCAGATACAAAACAATGAGGACTACACAGAACCTAATATCTATGGTGAACTGCACTTAGGGAATCAAGACTCAGTAGGGTACAACTCAGATGCATAATTATATGATTGGGAAGTCAAGAACTATGAAACATAGGCAAGCGGATGTTGGACCATTCAAAAAGTATAGAAGAAACCAGTCCAACAGTGCTTCGTGGTGTCTATCATCCCAAAAATATTTGAAAATAAAACCAGGGAATATCCTACCCTAAAACCAATAAATGTAAATATCACACAAATCCTAAGATATAAAGAAAAAGAATCACTAGCTATGCACATAAAACAAGTATGCAAGAACATTGGTGAACATGGCCGACTCCAAAGCCTAGTGCAAACTTTCACATGACAAGCTGCTATGTGGTGGGATACCCATCAATCAAGACTGTAGACATGGATAACAACTTCAACTTAGTTTATAGAAAGATTCAAAGGAAAAAGGTGAACCAATCAAGCCCATTTACCTATATTTATCCAAGGATAGGATCTAGAATACCACATAAGAACATGTGAAAAAGAATGGAAAAGACTTGGGTATAAGGATGAACGTACATGGCCACACCCGTTTCCATCAACGCTATCCGAATTACCAAAAAAATGGTACAAAATGGAAGAGGCTCGATGTGAAACATTCCTATGGCACGAGCTAAGAGATAATTTTATCAAAGACTTCAGTTTTATACCCCAAGATGAAAAATTAGTCGAAACTGCAAAACAAATTAAGGCATTTGTAGGACCGACCGAGAACAAAAACCTAAAAAAAAATTAGGACCGACCAATAATAAACTACAATAATATACAAATTGGGACAATACCACAGTCAACAAGACTATAGATGGAAAATTAAAATCTGGAAGGAAAAATCTTTAGATGGAAATCAAACCATGCCGAAACGAAAAAACCAATTCGCATAGTGCTCAAAGTCAAGACAACCGACAAAGAAGACATTGATCGAATGACTATAGAAGAATTTAATACTACGTTTTCATAGTTTAAAGAAGGGATTCGACCAATCAATGAAAGAAAAGCACCTGAATGGTTAGACTCTAAAGTGAAAACTAAAGAAGTCGACATATCAAATGATGATTGACCAAAAATAGCAAAAATTGGAGACTACTGGACTGAAGCACAAACAAAAAAAATAGTAAACCTAATAAAAGAATTATAGGATGTATTTTCTAGAGACTACAAGGATCTCAAAGGTCTAGTACATGAAATGGGTGAAATGAAGATCGACACTAAACCTGATGTCTGACCTGTAAAGAAAAGACCATATAAACTAGCTCATAAATACAAAGAGATTGTCAAGAAAGAGATTGATAATATGCTCACAGCAGGAATTATATACCCTATTGACCAATCAAAATGGGCAATTCCAATGGTTGTTCAACCAAAGAAACATGATCCAACCAAGCTAAGGATCTGTGTCGACTTCAGAGAACTTAATAAAGTTACACTAACAGACCCATTTCCGACACCTTATGCAGATGAAATCTTGAACGAGGTCGCATGACATGAATGCTACTCATTTACAGATGGATTCTTGGGTTATAACCAAGTACCAATAGCTAAAAAAAACCAAAAAAAGAAAACATTCGTATGTGAATTTTGATCATTTGCTTACAGGGTTATGCCTCTTGGACTAAAAAATGCACCTATAGTATTTTCAAGAATTGTGGTCAAAACATTTCAAGAATACATTTACAAAACGATGGAAGTATATTTGGACGATTGGACAATAAAATCTACGCTGAAAGATCATTGCAAATGGCTAAGTCTCATGTTGGAATGATGGCGACAAATCCAAATATCTCTGAACATCAAGAAGTGCATATTTCTAACTCCTATAGGGATACTATTAGGACACATTGTCTATAAAGAAGGCATCAAGGTCAAATTCGCAAAGATAAAAATTATCCTCGAACTAAAACCTGTGGTGAACCCAAAACAAGTCAGGGTACTACTTGGTCATACAAGATATTACAGAAAATTCATAAGATACTATTTAGATATGACATACCCACTGGAAGAATTGTTAAGAGAAGATCAAGAGTTTGACTGGACAGAGGAATGCGACATATCATTCGAAGCACTAAAAAGGAAGTTAGTCGAAGCACCCATTCTAAGATTCCCAAACTGGTCGACCAAATTCCATGTACACATTGACGCATTAGGCCTGGTAATAAGAGCAATCCTAACTCAACCAGGAGACAATGGAATGGACTACCATATACGTTAAAGCAGCAGAAAATTAAATAAAGCAGAAATAAAATATTAGACAACAGAGAGAGAAGCATTAGGAATGGTATTCACACTAAAGAAGTATCAACACTAACTACTAGCTAATCCGTTTATCTTTTATATCAACCAACAAGCACTAAAATACCTCGTAAATAAACCCTTACACCATGGGAGAATTTGTCGATGGCTACTCCTATTCCAAGAATTTGAATTCGAATTTGTTGTCAGACCAGGAAAATTAAATGTTGGACCAGACCACTTATCACGAATTGACATAGGAGAGGAACATACAGGAGTTGAAGATGACCTACCAAATGCACATTTATTTCAAATAGAAGCAGTCCCAACAGAATTAGAGGAAATAGCCCAGTTCTTAGAGGATGGACAAGCACCAGAAGGCATGAATATGAAAAAGAAACAAATTTTAGCCATGAAAGATGCACCATATAGCATAATAAATGGATTCTTCTTTAAAATGGCCCTGGACAACATTCTCAAAAGATGTGTACTAGAACATGAAAGAAATAATATTATGTATGAGGCACACTATGGACCAAATGGAGGACATTTTCAAGCAGATGCAACTGCCAAGAAAATCCAACAGTCAGGGTTATGGTGGCCGACACTTTACAAAGACTGTAAAAAGTTTGTAAGCCAATGTGATAGATGTCAACGACTGGGTCGACCTTTGGCTAGTATAGAAATTCCCTTAATATGAGTAAACCCAAGTTTGACATTTGAAATTTGGTCCATTGACTTCATAGGACCATTTCCCATACCGACAAAAAGAACAGGTGCAAGGTACATAATAACTGCAGTAGAGTATGTAACCAAATGGGAAGAAGCAGAACCGGTTGACACATGCTCCAGTGAAATAGCTGATAAATTCATCTATGAAAATATAATCACCAGGTTTGGATGCCCAATAACCCTAATCAGTGACCAAAGCTCGCATTTTATCAATAATACCATCAAGCCACTCACGGACCAGTTTGAAATTGACCACCGTCAGAGTATAGCTGATCACCCTCAGTCGAATGGAGCAATTGAATCATTTAATAAAACACTAACAAAATGCCTAACAAAAATATGTAACACCGACAAATATGACTAGCATGAAAATATAATTGCAGTACTATGGGCATACAGAATAGCATACAAGCGTTCAACCGACCAAACACCGTTTTCACTAGTTTATGGACAAGAAGCAGTAGTTCCACTACATTTTTTATAAGAGACACCTATTATCGTAGATATTTTACATGTCGATGTGGAACAAGGAAGGAAGGACCGAATGATACAATTAAGTAAACTAGAAGAACACTGACTGATTGCTTTACAACATCAAGAAATCTAGAAACAATAGCAGAAGGCATGGGATGATCATAACATCAAAAACATGAACCTGTCTGTAGGGGACCTTGCCTTTATACAACAGTCGAGTAAAAGGAAAACCCAAAAAGCTACATACAGAATGGATGGGACCCGACGTTGTCGAAGAGATTCATTCCAATGGATCAGTTGGACTAAGTATGTTACAAGGCATAGTATTTCAGAAACTTGTCAATGGTGCCTGACTAAAGCGGTACAAAAACTAACAAAATTTCAAAAAAATAAGCATAAAAAAACCAAAATCGACAGTTGAACTTACACTCACTAACATACCAACATTGATTTTTCACAAGATCGACATCGACTATTGACCTTGAACGTCACATCACGCCTTCATGACCATGAGCGCCAAAATCAAATCACCATTAACACAAGCTCAAGTGATCGCACTGGACCATCACTTCCGCCATTAATACACCCATCGACAAAAATTTCAAATGCATCACCTATACATACTGGACCGGATGAGGATCATTTACAGTATTTTGAACAAAGAGAGCAACTTAGCAAATAGAAAACCAAGAACCAAGAAACTCTAAGAAAAGTCAAACACAGAACCAAAAAAATGACACCAAAACAAACCAGAGCCACAGCCAAGACTAAGGAACTACAAACTGCTGAGACCCCATTAATGAGGAGGCTGAAAAACATAAAGAATGTCAAGGTTCAAGAGACCTCATGGGTGAAAACATGGGCTGAGATCAAGGAATGGGCCTATGTTGACAAGAAACCAACACTAGCCACAGAGAAGATAAACCATAGTACTATCAAGAACTACATGAACACACCATTCATGGCAAGTTTCGAAGGTACGAAGGAAACAACCATTAAATTCATTATAAGCTGATATCACAATGGAATATTCTACTTCAACAAGCTAGTTGAGATATCTAGTGAACTAATATATAAAAGATGAGAAAAGCGTCGGCCCAACTCAACAACAGGGGGGAGAAAAAGGGCCAGAGGACGACATAGAAACTAAAAACCCCGAGTATGCTATAACCAAAGAAAACATCCGTAAGCTATCAAAGGAAATAGCAGACTCAAGGAAGAGGAGAAAAATCCAGGAGCAGAAACAGGGGAAGGGGAAGCGCAAACTTATCATCGTAGATTCATCAAAATATGAAGATGAATTAGCAGCCACGGCCATCGACATAATAGAAGACGTTGAAGCAAACAAAATTCTGATGGAAGCATAGTTTGAAATTTTTTTTGAAGCAGGAGCACAACAAGGTTGGCCGAAAAAGGTAAAGAGCACAAACAACTCCATGGCTGAAAATGTTGTCGACCTAGTATCAACACCTCCACCGCCATCTCCGACTCAAATAACACAGGAAGAAATTCCAAATTTTTTTTCCATAAGCCCAGTCGACATATGCAAGAATGCTATGGTAGAAACATTCAAGGAGAGGTTCAAACAAGACAAATACTTCCAGGAGTACATCAAAAAACTGCTTGAGTTACTCACTTCTGTACAAAAGATCACCACCAAAATTACTCTATTTGAAGCGGGTGGATCACAACCTAGGAAAATACCCCAAAAACTGAGGTCTATGAGAGTAATAAAATCCACATTTATGAGGAACCCTGACAAGACATCCCAAGTTGTCGCAAGTTGGACCTCATCCTTCATCCCAACTGACCTCGAACCCCCTCGACCATCCAATGAACCGACATGAAATGAGGAAGAAGAGAACATGGAAGAAATAAACTGAGAAATCAATGAACTACTCTCCGACATCTTGGAAGGTTCACCCCCACAGATCAATGACCCGACACCCAACCAAATCCCCACCACTCCAATCACACCTGACCATTCACCATCACCATCACCACAACCACCCCCCAACCTAGAACCTGCAACCAAACTAGTTGCACCTGAACCACCTCTGCTGCAACCATCAGTACCAACAACATCTGTATCTGGACCCTCTATACAAAATCTAGTAGATACACACCCAACAACAACACTCATCCCGCAGACCCAACTAGAAGTTCCCTTAACCTCTGAGGCTAGCAATCAGACAACCCATTATCGAAAAATCAACCACCTGAAAATATGACTCTTACAGGTACACAAGTACAACACCAAGTAGAGAAAAAGAATAAGAGGAAGAGCGACAGAAGAAAGAGAGACCATCAACCCCAAGTAGCAATGGTTCACATCAGCCAACTTGGGTCAACCACTATAGTGAACCCAACAAAACTGAGGGATGGAGAGTTGGGACAACTTTTGGAAACCCTGGCTATTGAAGCAAAAGCAAGGAGCTAGAATAGATGCAAGGAGATTAATGACAATGAAGGAGAATAAGTCAAGTTCCTAAACAAATGCAGAAACCTTGCGCAGTCTGTGATACCGGGACCAACAGATTTCGACATCGACAAGTCACTAGAGAAATCCTATCAGCTGTTTGAAAGCATGGTGTCAGCACTACAGGAACATATGCAAAACACAAGAGAAGAGAAAAAAGAAGAAATAGCTCAACTACTTATGTAGCAACATACAACTTTCTCCGAAGCTTACAAAGTGCTTCAAGATCACATGGAGGAGTCGATCATCATAGAAGGAGTACTACAGGACTGGCCAGCTTATTATGGGAAAGTATTCCAGTAGACATGACGAACAAGACAGGAAATCCTAGCACTAGAAAAGACAAAGAGCATGGAAGAAGCACTATCAAAGGTCAAATCATGCTTGAAACAACCAAACTACAGAAGCTCGGGTGAGAAGCACACCAGTGGGTGTGACAAGAAATTCTGAACTTAGACAAATTAGACATCATCTATCCATTAATGAAATGAATTCTGGAGATGACAAAAGAGAAAGACCATTTTTTGGGTCCTGACATGGAAAGGATAGCAGACCTTTCCATTTAAGAGAATATGTCGACACTGTCAAGACTTACAACATTCACAATCGACATCCATAAATTATTGCAAAGTTGGACATAATTCCAACATCAGCTGGCTGTGACAGCAGAAGCAACTGTCGAAGTCTGTGTACAGAAACGACCAACCATCCGACTTTGCAACCCATAAAATGATAAACAACGAAATAACTTATTTAGAAAGCCAATTTTTTTTTTTTTGAGTTCCTCCCTTGTTTCTTCGGGATGAAGAATAGTTTTGTTCGTGGGGGAGATGTTGGAGGAGCTAGTCGACTAGCCGACTAAATCGACTAGTCAACTAAGTCAATCGAATGAAAAATTAGAGATTAGGTCAGCCTCCTAAGGTCATGTCAGTTGACCGAACTGACATGTATTTATTTGTAACTATTTGTAAATGATATATATTAGGATTTTGAGCCAGATGAGAACTCAGTTCAGTTCTGTGTATTGTATGAACTCTTTTGTTATTATATAATCTATATTCTTACACCTGTTTTCTTATCTCTTGTCTCTAATATGTTTGTATGCTTTTAAATGTGTATTATTGGTAACCCTTTGTGATCTGTGAGATTACAACAAGGTTCTTCTTTAGTCCTGGTACAAACAATACTTCCTTCATTGTCATAGACTTTCCAGAGTCTAGCTTATAAGAGGATTACCCACTACCTTTTATTGGATACTGGTAGTCATCTCCAAGCTTCACCTTGTGAGGTGATTCATGTTCTCATAGTTTCACAAAGGATTCCTTGAATCCTGTCATATGTTTGAAATCCCCAATGTCGATAAGCCAATCATTGCTTCCATGAGTAATGTTTCTCGTGAGAGTAGAAATCAAAACATATTCTTCATCACTTGAAGAGTCTTCACTTTCATATCTATTTCTCTTTGTGGAAGCTTCATCATCCTCTGCAGCATGAGCATGATGTCTTCTCTTGTTTCCCTTCTTCTTGTGAGACACATTTTTGTTTCTAGGACATTCTCTAGCATAGTGTCATTTCTCGTCACATGTATAGCATATGATTCTAGAAAAATATTTTCTAGTGTTATCTTTATGAAAAGACTTACCTTAGGGTGATGAGAACTTCTTTTGGTTTTCTTGGATTGTACTATGAGAGATTGATCTTCACTTCCCATATTTTCTTCTCGAGCTGCTATTCGAGCTTCTTCTTGAGAGCATTCTTCCCATAGTCTGATGAACTTGACTAATTTTTTTCTGGCACAGATTCCTTGAATAAAGGAGTCGCATGATCTAGGGAGGCCATTCAAGGTGGTCATTACAAGATTTGCATTTTCCACTTCTTCATCTACTATTTCCAGTTGTTCCTTGATCTGAGAGACCCTTGTAAAGTAAGACTGGATGGTTTCTACATTCTGGATCTTTACATTCTTCAGTTGGTTTCTTAGAGTCATCTTCCAGTTTATGCTCTTCCCTTCAAACAATTTGGTTAGGGCATCAAACATAGCTTTAGGTGTCTTTAGGGAGGACACCTATGGTATGAGGTGATCCTTGATTGAATTAGCAATGATCCACTTTGCCATAACCAACTTCTTCTTATGTAAGGCCTTAGCCTCATCTCCCTCTGGAATTGGAACCTCCTCACTGATATAGGAGTCCAACTCATTTTCTTCCAGGGAGATCCTATACTTCTAGGCTTGGAAGTTATTAGCTCCCTCAATCTTTTCATCAAGCTTGGTATGATGAGGCATCTTAACTGAGAACCTCAAATGGAAATACAAAACATTTAGATCTTACCAGGTCAAGATGTTGAATCTGGATTTGGAGTTGAATTTCTACAGTGCTGGTTCAAGAGTAGATTAGGGTTTTTCTTTTCTAGAGTCCTGTCCAACCAAATTCTTTGATATTGATCTCCAAAATTTTATTTTGAGGAGGAGATCAATCCAGGCCTGGGCTCACTGAAAATTTCCACTTCTGTGGAAAGCCCTAATTTCCGGTAGTAGTGTCAGGTCCAACACTAAAAAACCTCGGAATTGGATTCTGCTTCGATAGAAATATGTGCCCTAGGGAGGAGAGTTATTCCAACCTTATTTTGCTTAAAATATATGGAGAGATATCCACAAAGTAGGAAGCCCTATTTCCCGTAGCTGCACAGTGTCTTTTTCTCAGGTTAGCTCTGATACCATGTTAGATTTTTAACATTAAGCTAGCATTTTATTAGGATCTTTAACTGGGAGAATAACAAGCACATCAATCAAACACAAGAGACACTGAACACAGTGTTTTTCCTCAGGGAAACAATAAATGGAGAAAACCCGCAACTTCATCAGAGATAGAATCAACACAAAAAGTAAAACCCCAAAACAGTAAGATGATCTCCCAACAGCAGTAACCTCTTTCTTTCTTGCCCCAGTGTCTTCTTCTTCCTCAGCTATGTGCTACAACTGAGTGTGAGTGAGTGTGTGATAAATAGAGAGGCTAGATCTCTATTTATACTAGTTCTTTACTTGACAAAACCCTACTAGGGTTGACTTCTCTAGGAGAGTCTAATAACTCTAGTGCCCTGGAACTGTGGGGACTTTAACCCTTGACCAATAGGAGGTTTACCCACGATGACTTGACATGAATTGTTTAAATTATAGAACCTCCCGATAGGAACATCGGGGCATGACATGACTCAAGTACATTACAGACACATCCTGGAATAAACATCGGGTTATAATACATAAGAAATACATGTGAATACATTCCAAAGTTACAATTACATCAAAAAATACCACTATAAAAGAAGCCAAATATCATGTCATTCTAGGCTAAGACCCCTATCATCTATGGGAGAAAAATCTATAAGATTTGTATGCCTGCATACTATCTACTTCCTTGAATTTATAACATGTTCTCCATTTGATATATAACCAACAAGAGAACCATATGTTCCTCTGATTACTCCAAAACCTATTGAATTTTCTTAATTTGATTAGATGATATCTTAAAACAAATAGATACTAGTAGATCATTGAAAGAAAAAAAACAGAGAAACACAAGAAAACAAGAATACAAATATTTTACTTGGGGAAACCACAAGGGAGAAAACCCCACAAAACTTCTTGAATATAGAACTCAACCAAAGAAGTGTAAAACAAAAACAATTGCTTCTCTCTTCTTTATGGTGCAATAATATTTCTCTCTCTTGCAAAATATCTTGAGTGAGTGATTACAAATGATGGGGAGTGCCTTCATTCGTATCCCCTCTTGAAGTCATCAGTTTCTCTAGTAGGCATCTCTCCCCTTTCAATACAGTACTTATCATGCTCTTCTTTGGTTAGAAAGGTGGAGGGTGTGTTATTGTCCAGCTGATGGATTTCATCTTCTTCCTTCCCTTCTCTAGCCACTTCCACATAATTTTCCTAAAAGGGAGTCTTGATAGGTGGGTCAGGAGGGTTTCTCTAGTCCGTCGACCTATTTTTGGGAATTGGAGGCCTTCTGGCATTCAAGTTCCTATTCTGTTGCTCCTGATTTTCCTTGGGATGAGGTCTAACATCCATAGCGAGTCTCTCCATCATTCTTTCCATGGTTCTCCACATTGTGTCTATTTTGGCCTCTTCAGAGCTAGATGTAGAGGGTTGTTCAACTTCTTTATATTTCCTTCTCTCCCCTCTTTCCCCTTCCTCTCTTATCCATGATCCTTCCTCCTTTATCCGTTCTCCTTCTTCCCTTATCCATTCTCCCTCCTCTCTTTTCTTCTTTCTTGCAACAGCTAAGTTTACTTCCACCTCTATGGCATCTTTCATCATGGCTGACAAAATTTTTGATCTCCTTTGACTCAACAACAAGGAAATTCACCATCGAAATATTCAGCATATTGAAGCTGGCCAGAGCCAATGCGAGGTTTGAATTGGGTAGGGATGGAATTGTATACTTTCATAAACCTGTCATAAAATTCTTATATAGATTCACTCTCCTTTCTCCTCATCGAGTGATATTGGGACAGATACATCTTAGGTTTCTTCTGGTCTTCCCATTTATCCCTGAATGTGTCTTCAAAGGCTCAATAGTTTTGGGTGGAGGCGGCTGGAAGGTTTGTGAACCATCTTTTTGCCTCTCCAGCAAGGCACTAAGCAAATAACCTATATTTCACATCATCATGGTCCACCTCTTCTATACTTGTTCAGTCTAAAAACCACTCCAAGTGTTCTTCAGTTGAGTATCCCCTATCCCCATTAAATTGTTTGATTCGTTGGGAATAAAGAAACAGAAGGTTGTGAATAACAACATGGAGGTTTAAATGGGAAAATATAGCCATCCTTGGAGGTACAATAGGGTTTACAGGAGGGGTTAATACTGATGGAACATAAATTGAAAAGTTGTGAGGAATGTAGGGAGTTGTAAAACTGGCAGATGAAGGATGATCAAGCTCTAAAGAAGTGGGAGACAAAAAATTGGTAGCAGATTTCCTTATGACAGTGGAATTTAGCAAGGTTGAATCAACAGTAAGTGTAGGGAATTCTAGGTCAAGAAGGTGTTGGAAATCCTCTCCTAGAGGCTCTAAGGTTAGGGGTGACCTGAAAATGCAAGAAAAATCAAATGTAGAGGTATCAGAAAACAAGTCAGAGAGGCTGGACTCAAATTTAGTTCTGGGAAAGGTTAGTCCAAACTCCTCATTACAATGTTAAGATATATGACTAACAACAATAACACCTTCAGTAGGGAAGGAAATATTTTTTACTAACCTTTGTAGCCTTTTGGATTTTCGGATCAAACTTTCTAGATCAAAGACTTCTTGGAAGGATTCTACATCAGGATTTCTCCTCATGTGGGTTCTTTGGGCCGCCAGTATTTCCCAGTGGAGTTACCTTCAAAATTTGTGTGGAGCTACCAGAGCATGGACAAGCAGTATGTATCTATGATCAGTTTCTCAGCCGGGTCGTAGATTTCAACAATGTCGTTTTCCCAGGGATGATTTACTCTTTTGTTCCCCAACAATGACGCCAAGAAGTTATCACTCTGTAATTTTCTTATGGTTGTGGTAGGAAGTCACATGGGTATCCATTTCAACCAATATTTAGACTGTAGTCCATCCTTACAGTTAGAGAGGGATTTGTCTTTGTCACAGAAACAAATTCACATAGACATATGGCTTTAATAAGCTTGTAGAATGGCTAGATTTCTAATGGTAATAGGGTATTTGTAGATTTAAAAATGGTGAAATAGATAGACAAGAAAAATACCACTGGGAAAATGGAGTCAAGGCCTGAAACATTCAAGGGCTTACAGTAAATAATAAACATCAATAAAATTTCATAACATGAGTCAAAATAGGAACCAATGTTCAACAAAATATCTTTGAAGGGATGGAAAGGTGAAATAAGAATAAGCACGATGTAACAGGAGGCACTTATCTGGGGATGAATCTCTTGAACACATATTTAGAAGAACAAACAACAGAGGCTAATAACTATGATGGATCATATAATATGAATTCCAAAACATTTTCTAGAAACACATAAACAAATGCATAATCTGATGCAAAGAGCACCTAACAGAGAGCAAATTCCTTACATACAACTAGAAATGCATTAGCAGAAAATACATAGATATGAAATGGATCCTACAAAGAAGAAATTATACTAAATAGAGGACACCATGATGAATCTTAGAAAACTCAGAGCATACTTTTTATTAAAGTTTCCAATAAAATGACATAGCTACAAAACCCAAACACTGAGGCTTTTGAATGAAATATTTCAACCTTTTCTTCCTCTTTCGAGGGTTCATTTATAATGCAAGAAGGATCTTGAGACTAGCCTCAAATAAACTCCAAATACAAAGAGTGGGTATCAAACCCACACAAATAAAATCCTAACCGACTATGATCTGACAGATTCACCATGATCACAAAACCAAAATAGACAACCATGATGGGATGCGTATTATGGCCAAAAATGGGAAATTGAACACCTGGAAATCATGCCTTATAGCTGAAAATGATGGCTCAAAGCCTCCTTGGTCATTTTGCAACATAATTTTTTAGTCCCTGCATATTTACTAAAGAAATCACTTCTAGACAGTTGATCTTAACTCAAGAGTCATTCTGGGTTGTCCATATGGGATCTCTGGAAGGAGGGAAATGTGTTGATAGCTTTTGCGTGGTTCAATTTCCTATTTCCACCTCTTCATCATCATTTTTCCCTTTAATCATTCTGAACCATTCATCTCCAACAGATTCATCCTCAACCATTGATCTGTAGAAAAGAGGAACTTGGAACTTCAACTTTCCAAAATGAGACTACTTAGTATTTTCTAATTTCTAATTTTCATCCTTCTATGCATTTCTGCATTGTTGATCTAGGAGGAAGCATCTTGGGCCGTTGGATCTGATGGCTCATGCAAGGTGGAAGATTGGATTTTTATGAGCCAATTCTTAAGTTTTTCGACTTTCGATTTTCTCCCTTTGGTGCTTTTCCGCACCGTTGATCTAGGAGGAATATTTATGGGTTGTAGATATGGCAGATATCGTAAATGAGAACTTTAGCTTTCCAAGATCAAAACCTTTTTCTTTCTGGTTTTCACTATCAACCATTCTTCTTTCTTTCTGCATCGTCATTCTGTGTGAAATACTTTATAACCATAGATATGGCGGATATCAAAAATCAGAACTTCATCTTTTGATGCTGAAATCCTTAGACTTTTCGCTTTCTAATCCTGGATAGTGAAAATCAGAAATTGAGACTTTAGATTTCCGAGACCAAACTTGTCGTTTCCTAATTCCGACTTTTACTCCCATGCTTTCTAGTCATTGATTTGCCTCCAATCCATTATTTACTTTCGGATCTATAATGCAAAACGTGGACGTCGGATTTAACACTTTTATAACCGAACCTTAACTTGTTCTGGACTTCCTCCCCCGATTTTTCTTACTTGGGCACATTTACAAGGTCACACTGAAGGAACTCTTAATTTTTTGACATATAGGCTTAGGAATAAGCCTCCTCAACAACTCCAAACCTTTTCTCGCATACCTCTAGGTCATAATATATGGAAAGATTTTGACTATTCCCCTCATTTTTCACTGGTCCAAAACTTTCAAAGGGGATTAGTGCATATTCCTTGGGTATAAAACCTCAACATTTAGGACAAGTGCTAATAGGGATTTTGATAAAAAAATGGAATTATTATGTTTATAATTGGGAAAATTCTATCCATTTTGGATAAAATTTATTATAACCCAATATGGGCTTTATATTCAAAATTTTTATTCCTTTTGGGCCAAGGTTTATATGTTTTATTTAATTTATATGCCCAAAGGTTTAAAGGAATATAAGGTGGCCTAAGGTTTTTATTTCATGTTTTATAAAATTATTAACAAAAAACCTTATAAAACATTATTGGTTGAAGGCCAACCTCCAAGCACCAAGTCATATGGGGGCCACATACTCACAAAGTCTTCCAACAAACTCCAATTGCTAAACTCCCAAGAATTATTATATCACATTGCTCCTTGATATTATATGAGACTATGCGTGCATATAAACAGGTTGACATAGTTTCATTTGGTGAATGTGTGATAAAGTTTTTCAAATAAGAGTAATATTGGAGGCCACCGCGAGTGTTTATCTTAATCCTATCTTCTTGATGTATGAGAGCACACCCATTGTTTTGGCTAATGGAAGATACGAGCTTGTGATTTGCTCTTGAAGTCCCTTCCTCTTGTTTCCTTGTCGGACAAGGTGTTATCCAAGGACCAAAATATGCTGAGAAAATAGTTGCCACATGGAAACATGAACTCAACCTCATCATTCCATCTAGGAACGGTGCTCATTCTCTGGAGGCACATACGTTCCTATAGCTTTTCGATTCTTACAGAATTTTGAATAAATTTAATGATGATAACATTTGTGATTTAGTACTTCACGTTGTCCATCGAAGACATGTTACTGATCTCTACCATACACTTGGTATGGGTCACAAAATACTAGATGTTGTGAAAAAATTGATCAATAGAAGAATGCAACTTGAGGCTGTGGAATTGGTATGTGCATTTGCACTCTTAAAAAATGTGTGGCTTAGCTATAGGAATGCAATGCAAATAGGATAAGATATGCCAAAGTAAGTAAAGGAAATGAAGACAAGGAAATATCTGCATATGCCAGTATGTCTCAGAATAAATGGTTTTGTAAGGGCTGGGATATCAATATTATCATCTACTGAATTAAAGGTGTCAAGCCATCAATTGCATATTTTAATAATATCAATATTTTTGTGAACAACAATTCGCAGAAGGAGGAGGAAGAGGTCGTGGATGTGGTCAACTTAGTGGTGGGCGCTCTTTAAACAATTTTTTATATTTATACTCCTATAGAAGAAAAGTGTATCCATGGTGTAGATTGGGGCTAGGTATTATCCTATTGACTAGAACCATTCTGCTAGATAAATTAAGGAGAAATTAACATATAAGAAGATTAGTGGAATTGGGTATTCCCATTAAAGTTTAACTGTGGGGATCTGAAGATGGTGGAGATCCATGTAGGTGGTGAATTCTGCTATAGCAATAAGCGAGGACAAACAAACTCTCAAAATCTATGGAATTTAGATTCTCGTGAGGAATTCCAAACCACGTGTTCATGCAACATGATTTGACAAAATTGATCGACCACCCAAAACAATTCCGCTACGAGAATGTGCTGTGTGGTTAATATTTCAAAAATCCGTGGAATTTTTATGTTGCCGGCAGGGTATTTTTTAAGGATTCTAATAGTATAATTAAGTATAGTATTCTAGGTGATTGTTTTGGATTGAAAAAAACATGTTTATAGATAGGTATGAAAATATTAAATATGAAACATAAAATTAACATTGAAATGTGTAAATTTTGGTGAATATTATGATAAAAACATATTCTATGTAAATATAAGCGATCTTAGACAGTAAAAATGACCAAATAGCGAATTTATTTTTTGAAAAAAATTCAAAAAAAATCCAATTGGAAATATTTTGCCCCTAAAAATTACCCTGGTTTCCAGCAGGTTGAGACACATGTTGGAGCAACATTGTTTTCCAAGAAGATCTACGATCAAGATTTATTTTGCTGGGTAAATGTGAAGGAAATTTAAAATAGCATTTGTTCAGGGGAATTTGATTCTGTTAAATGAAAAAATTGCCAAAAGTATTCATGGTTAAAAGTATTCATGAACAACATAATCATTAAACTGAGAATTCAAATGATTATATATTTATTTTATGGAAAGGATTGTGTATTTGACTTGTGAGCTAGAGTGTGTGTCTTTAAATTTTTCTTGTGAGAGGAATTAATGGGTAAAGGTCCCGTGGATGATGTTGGAATGGGTTGGGGTAACTTGCACATTATGGGTTGCACAAGTTCAGAAGACATCGTGCAAGACAAAGATAATGCAATAGGCGGAAGATAGACTAAGTTTGATTATTTTGTGTCACTTTTTGTACTTGTTCACTAATTTTTGTGGATATTGGTCATTAGTTAGTTAAATCAGTTAGGAATTAGTTAGAAGTGGACCATGCATGTAAAGGTGCAAGCCTATATATAGAAACAATAATTGTGAATGAATATATATCAGAACGATTGATGTGATAGAGCAATTGAACTATTGTAGACGAATAGTTATATGTTTTGATCTGTGAATGGATGCGCATAAGTAATATGATAAGACAAATGTTGATTTGAATTGTTGTTGTCTTCTTTTGTCTTTACTATCTTTCTATTCCTAATGATGAAGGCTAAGTGAATCTGAAATAGGGATATATGATGCTATGTTGTTCCCTTTATGAATGTTGTCATGTTTTCTGATTTGGATCTGTTACAATTGTGGATGAATGGATGAAGCACAATAATGAATGGTTTAGTTGGAAATATTGATATGATATGATTATTGAGTTGATGAGCCATCTATGCCCTATCTCTCTTCTATACTATGGAAACTTGGTTTCGTCATCCCTCCCTTGAACATCTTGGGTGAGACCTCATCCTCTCCACAGGTGTTGCTGGACAAGGTAAAACCTGTATGGCCGATGCTCAGGGATATCACTACAAGTTGAGTTTCTGTAGAAGGGACCCTTGTTGACTATTTTTTGTTGGTTAAGAGTTGATCCAACAAATGGTTTCATTGCTGGGACCATTTGGTGTCTTAACCCTCAATCAACAAAACCCAATCAACAGGGGTCCCCTCTGTGGACACTCGACTCACCATGATCTCCCTGAGCATCGGCCCAAATATGTTTTACCCTATCCAACAACACCAATAGAGTGGATGAGGTATCACCCAAGATGTTAGAGGAAGGGATGGCAGAACCAAGTTTTCGTAGTATAGAAGAGGTTTAGGGAATAGATGACTCATGAAATCAACAACCAGATCAGATCAATATTTCCAACAGAACCATTCATTATTGTGCATCATTCATTCATTCATTCAGAACTATAACAGATCCAAATCAGAAAACATGACAATATTCATAAAGGGAATAACATAGCATCATAGATCCCTATTTCAAGTTCACTTAGCATTCATCATTAGGAATAGAAAGATAGTAAAGACAAAAGAATACAATAATGATTCAGATCAACATTCGTCTTATCATATTACTTTTGTACATCCATCCACAGATCAAAACAGATAGCAATTCATCTACAATAGTTCAATTGCTCTATCACATCAATCATTCTGATATATCTTCATTCACAATTATTCTTTATATATATAGGCTTGAGCCTTTACATTCATGGTCCACTTATAACTAATTCCTAATTGATTTAACTAACTAATGACCAATATCCACAAAAATTGGTCAACAAGTACAAAATGTGACACAAAATAATCAAATGGTTTAAGTACCTTCAAATTAAAAGGGGACCATTTGCCGCTAGAATATTTTGCATCAAAGATCACTGTGATGCCGAAACTATTACCCAGGAGGCCTCTACGACATGGTTGGCAATGATGTGAGTGCTTGAAGCACCTTCAAAAAAAGTTTTTGAAACGGTGAAGGCAATTGAAGCTTGCCTTAGCGAAACGACAAAGTGTCTTAATGCAGAGCTGCAATGATGACAACATGGTTTGGACTTTGTACAAATGACTGTGAGTGGCCTAAAAGTTGATGTATTTTTTGATATGGGTGCTATTCACAGTTTCATTAGCAGTAGGATTGCGTGATATCTTCATAGTGGTATGGAGTTTAACTGAGCCAAGTTCAAGGTGGAAAAATTTATGGTAAGAGATGTGATAGGAAAGATAAATGCAACCCCTATTCGAGCTAGAAGATGGCATGAAAACATGGATTTGAAATTTGTTCCACTGGATGATCATTCTATGACATTCCAAGGTGGTGCCAATTCTGCATGTAGGATGGTTGGTGTTCTTAGGAGAGTCTAGGACATGGAGCTTGCCTATGACTCAAAAGAGAAAGTTAGGCTACATACTGCACGTAAATTCAGTACAGATTTTCAAAGACCCAGGTATGTGCAATCACTTGTCATAGCAAAGCATAGGGAAGAAGATAGTTTCGGTAGAGAAGAACAAGCCAAGTGTAACGGTGAAGGAATGTCTATATGCAACAGGAAGGTTAACAGTATTGGAAAAATGCATGGTGTCAATCAATGAGGATATTGATGCCTTGGGCATTTCAGGAAGCACTTCGTAGCAGCATGGGAGGAAACAGTTGGTTTCCCCAATACCATGTGTGAAGGTTGCTGATGAAGGAACATTGGAGATGTTGCTTAGTAGCCAAGATGACGACACTTATGTTGAGAAAAATCTTGAGTTGGAGTCACATGAGGATTTGTTGGACAAAACATAGGTTTTGGAAGAAACACAAGTTTCACGGGTTTTAGAGAAAATATAGGTTTTGGAAGAATTCTTGAATGGATGAGGCACCATAAAAGTTGATGCACCATGTGATGCCGAAGACATAGTGGCATTTTGCATCCATTCCATAGGAATTCTAGAAATGCAGTTGACACGAGATTGGTTGCAGCCAGTTGGCTTCCAACTAAACGAAGTTGACGTGGTGCTTGCTCACTTGGAGAGCAAGTGGCTATCATAACTGGTAAGTGAATAAGTATTTAAGGAAACCATGGCTAAGGAAGCTTTGGTTTCATTAAGCATTCTTCAAGAGAAGAAAAAATTGGCATGTATGGAGGAGTCAAGGAACATTGAAACGTGCGAGGACAATGAAGCCAAGTTGTTTGAAGGGTTAAGTAAAGGATTGAAGAGGTGGGCTAGGAAATGGTCACAACAAAAGAAGGTAGAGATAGTGTCTTCTGTTGGCTCTCATGATAGCATGGAAGTTGTGGTTGATATGAGAAGTTGGATGGATGATGGTGTTAGGTTTGGATAGTATTAGGCTCGATTAAAAGAGATAAGTGCCAGAAATGATGTAGCCAGGGATGTGGTTGAGCATTTTTGTGTGGAAGATATAGGCGCCTATTGCACTGTTAGCTATAATATTTCACCTCCTACAGACAGTAATGTGTTCGACTGGTCTAAATGGTTCAGATCCAGAACAAATAGACGATAGAGGTTGAAGACTCTCCCTAGACGTTGTAGATATCTAGAATACAAGGCTTTGACAGTTCACCTCTGTACAACGAAGCCTTAGTGTTGACATGCATCTCCATGAAACTAGCTCTTCATCCCAAAAAGCTTCGACTCTATCTCTCTATGCTCTCTCCAAATGATCTTGGGCCAAGAATCAATCCAACAACATAACAATACCTTCAATGTTATTCCCTCAACCATGGCTATGATCTCATATTTATAGGGCTTTAATGGATAGAGATGGTTGAGAAATTAGTGGGTGAGGTGGCCTCTAAGATCCTAGGATGAGGTATCTCGAGCTCAACCAACCCACAATAGTAGGGATAAGGTAGTACACGAGGCTTATCATCTAGAAGCCTCAAGAAACTTCTCTTTTTCCCTTTTTACCTAGGGTACCGTGCTTCTCCTTCTATGATAGAGTGGTTATGGTAATAACCTCCTATGGACCAAGGGAAATGGGCAGTGGCACCGCTTGTGGACAACCTATGAAAGGTGGTGTGAGTAGGGGTACCGCTCCTGGATAAAGGGGCATACGCGGTGCACGAAATTTGTATAATAGATTAATGAAAAACCATTTCGTTTCCACTCCAGAAGCTGGGATTCAAGCCAAGTAGGTATGTCAAATGTCTTATCACATGACGGTGATAGGATTTTGGTATAATAGGATGCCCCCCAAAGCATGAGTCTTAGAGGGATATGATAAATGAGAGCTTTGAGAACAATTCATCCCCAGGAGATGAAAATGTCAGCTCAATCAGAGCATGCAGTCAAGTAGGCATATGTAGTACATTAGTATGTTGAATCATAGACACAAGTAACCAAACTCATAGTTGCAGACCAATACAAGGCAGATCCATGAGTGGAATAAACAAGCATGGCTACTAGAATACAACGTAGATCCATGTGATAGAGGAATTAAACTTGGACATAGCTACCAAACATACAACATATATCTATGTCATACAGATGCAAATTTGAGCATATCCATGACCATACAAATGTGGATCCATGCTAGATATACAAAACTCCATCACAACCTAGGGAAAAAGCAATGAGCGCTTTTAAACAAATGCCCAGGGTCTTCATCTCTTCTTCCACAAAGTATGATTCTATCCATGTGATTACAATGATTTGAAGTGGAACATGGTAGAAACCACTTAACAAGTGCGAGGGAGATCACCATTAATGTCAATGATTCCCAAGGTACCGTAGTATAATCTACTGAGTGCGAATAGATGTCCTGATGTCGAACACCTAGTCGATTCTATCAATCAAAGGCAAATGATGTGAACCTATGTCGAAAGTGAGAGAATCTATCATTAAGGAATACATATCTCAAGGTACTAAACATTGTTTCTAAGACTGTTTCCCAGATGATGAGCTGATGTCGATGGGAATAGTCTCGTCGAAGGAGGGCCATCATGAGTCCCACATCGATGAAACGAAACTCAGAACATAATTCTGGAATGATGTGAATGTAGTAACCATATGAATGACTCAAAGATACTGACACAAAGACTACATAGACTACAGAGGTGAAAAATATTTAGATCCCCTTTGAACATTGGGTGGCATGACAAAATGACTTGGCAGCATGACTAGACAGGACAGATACACAATGCGATAGTTGATGATGCATTCTTTTGAAAGACTTAAAGGATTTACATGACTCATGAAAGTGGATCGTCACAAAGATCAGCTGAATACCCAATTGACTGACATGATTGTGTAGACAAGTGCCATGTTCAAAGCTAATGACAAACAACTACCATTATTTACAAAACGATTCCCTTCCCATTTCCCCATCATGATTGATGAGTGCCTCTTTTCGGTTTTACAATTTCAAAGAGGGAAATAAACACTCGATATAGCTTGTCAAAAGACAAGTCCAAACTCATATGTTTTACGAACCTGAGATAGGAGGGGTTCATTCCAAAATTGGGTCTCTAAATGTTTAATTTAACGAGTCCACTAAAAGAAAAATCAGTATCGTTCATGTTTAGAGTGTATGAACAAATATGAAAGGAGACTCCAAAGGGTCCTTTTTCATATGATTTAGTCCCTAAGGCTTGGAAAAGTATAAAATCACAACTTGGGGAACTCTTCCAGACGTGATTGGTTGGAGTGTTCCTTTTTCATAAATAGTCCTATCCGAACCGAAAAAGAGATAACCTACCATCGGAAGGACGACTCTTCAAATACTTTAACGAGCGTGAATAAGACAAGATCGCTCGACAATCTTTTCATATTTAGGGAGCCTGAAAAGAGTTTAAAGTGAACTCCATTAACGTTTTTCATGTTTTAATCCAGAGCACGAAAAATGAAAAGTAAGCTCAACACCATCTTACTATTTTTAACGAGCTCGAAGATCAGTTAAAAGAATGCTCAAATATTGGTTTCATTTTTACGCAAGCTTGAAACCAATGGGTAAACTATGCTTGAAAAATCCCATTTACATGATATACAGAGGTTGGAATATTTCCCTTAGCATGATTGCTAGCGAATCCTACCCCTAGCATGGTTGCTAGTGGCTCGACATGCCCCCAAGCTTCATTTCATCTGACAATTCTTCTTCCATACCCAACCTAAAAACCTGGTTATATGTCAAAATGTTCACCAGGCGGGTAGGAAGAACAAGAATCGGGCAGGTGAAGGTTCAAGTTCTAACACTAAAGTGAAGACTCGAATCAAGGGAAGGGGATCTATTTCATTTTTACACAAGCTTGAAACAGAAGGTAACTATGCTTGGAACATGGTTTCATTTTTATGCAAGCTTGAAACCAAAAGGTAAACTATGCTAAAGGAAAGCTACTTCATTTTTTAATGAGCTTGAAATAGAAAATGAACTATGCTCAGGAATGATTTCATTTTTATGCAAGCTTGAAACCAAAAGGTAAATTATGCTTAAGGAAATCCATTTCATTTTTTAACGAGCTTGACATAGAATGGGAACTTTGCTCAGGAAAAACTGACATGATGGTCAGAACCTGACATGATGGTCAGGTGCTATTTCATTTTTTAATGAGCTTGACATAAAATGGGAACTTTGCTCAAAACATGATTTCATTTTTATGCAAGCTTGAAACCAAAAGCGTAAACTATGCTTAAGGAGTGGTTTTATTTTTTAACGAGCTTGAAACCAAAAGGTAAACTATGCTCTAGACATGGTTTCATTTTTATGCAAGCTTGAAACCAAAAGGTAAACTATGCTTAAGGAGTGGTTTTATTTTTTAACGAGCTTGAAACCACAAGTAAACTATGCTCTCGACATGGTTTCATTTTTATGCAAACTTGAAACCAAAAGCATAAACCATGCTTAAGGAGTGGTTTTATTTTTTAACGAGCTTGAAACCAAAAGCGTAAACTATGCTCTAGACATGGTTTCATTTTTATGCAATCTTGAAACCAAAAGCGTAAACTATGCTTAAGGAATGGTTTTAATTTTTAACGATCTTGAAACCACAGGGTAAACTATGCACTAGACATGATTTCATTTTTATGCAAGCTTGAAACCAAAAGCGTAAACTATGCTTAAGGAGTGGTTTTATTTTTTAACGAGCTTGAAACCAAAAGCGTAAACTATGCTTAAGGAGTGGTTTTATTTTTTAACGAGCTTGAAACCAAAAGCGTAAACTATGCTCTAGACATGGTTTCATTTTTATGCAAGCTTGAAACCAAAAGTGTAAACTATGCTTAAGGAGAAACTGACATGATGGTCAGGTGCTATTTCATTTTTTAACGAGCTTGAAATAGAATGGGAAATTTTCTCAGAACATGGTTTCATTTTTATGCAAGCTTGAAACCAAAAGCATAAACTATGCTTAAGGAGTGGTTTTATTTTTTAACGATCTTGAAACCAAAAGTAAACTATGCTCTAAAACCTGCTCCTACCCAACATGATATCCAGAGGTTGCTAGGTTCCCCCCTTACATAAGAAGCTAGCAACTTAGCTCCATTATGAAGTCCAGAGGCTGGAGCCATGCCCCCCATTTTACCTATGATGGGAAGAAGCTAACTAGAAGAAGGGGAAGGAACCACAAGAACATGCGGCACATTCAGGGAAGTCTAATTACTAGGGGTAACACGATGATCAAGTGTAACAAATGAAAGCTGATCAATGGTCACAATATTCCCATCATGGGGAAAATTCATAACTCTAAAGAGTGTGGACACTACGGATTTCATGGCATAAACATAATCATGTCCAAAGAGTAGATTAAAATCTAAAGGACCTTGGACCACCATAACATTAATACAGACAGTTTTCCCTCCTAATGTAATAGGAAAATAAGGAAGGATCCCTAAAGGTGCAGTAGGCCTTCAATTAAAATCCAATATCTAATCGGTGTTTGGAAAAAGCTGAGGAGAACCTAAAGATTTCCAAGAATTTGAGGATAGAATACTAACATAAGCCCCTTCGTCAACAATAGTACAAAGTATCCACCTAGCAGTAACATTCACAACTATATAGAAAGGAACACTCAAATGATTACGAGACTCTGTTAGGTTTCTCCAATCAAAGGAAATAACCTCACTACTGGGAGAGGGTTCTGTCGAAATAGACAAAATTTCCTCTTGTCGAGAACAATGAGAACGAAGCATAACCACTTCGACAGGTTTCGGTTCATTCTCTACTGGAAGAGAAGAAAAAGACGAAGATTTGGTCAAAGAGACTACTTCAGTCTTAACACTCTCTAATGAAAGAGCGGGATCAGGTGGAAATGACATCAACTCGACCACTTTAACTTCACTCTCCGAAGGAAGAGTGGGATCAACCACAGATAAATTTGAATCGACCACTTGGTCAACCAGTGAGGGATCAAGGGATAACTTACTATCACTTGCTGGAATTACCTGTTGATGATCAGTAATATTTTCCAACCAACGTGAAGCTTCATCCATGCTTGGATAAAGAAAAGTGCGATGCATATCCTTGCATATCAAACAAGGATACAAGACTTTACCCTTATGACCTTTTACCAATGGGTCACTGGTTGAGGGAGTATCACCGACATGATGATTAGAGGTTGATGACACAGATGGTTTGGAACTTTTAGACCACTCTTCTTGTACACGGGAGAGACCGGAACACTCCTTAAGAAGGTGGTCCCCCTTGCAAAGCTTACAAGGGAACTTGGGTTTTCCAGGTGTTCTCCTAGAATGAGCACCATCAAGAGAAGATGGTTGCTGCTTTTTCTCTTTCTTATCCTTCTTCCTTTTACTCTTCCCTTTCTTCTTCTTCTTATCCACATGAATACTAACCATAGAGCTTTGGTTAAGAGAATAAGAAGAAAGGGGTGGAACAACAACCAACGAAGAAGGAGAGGGATTAGGTTGAGGTTGATCCTCTCTCGAAGGACAGGTGACATTTGAGACATTAGGTGTAACAGGAATTACCAGATTAAACAACCAGACCAGTAATCCTATAGTTAATCCAGGAAGATTTAGAGTGGCACTAAAGGGAGGACCAATACCTTCACTTGGAGGGAATACAAAAGGTACACCTTGGAAAGGTATCTCTTGATTGGTAGTCCTAGATGAGGATGCCATCTCTAAACTCTATAATAACCCCCTAAATACCATGCACAAGCAAGTACTACTCAAACTAAAAGCAACAAGAAAACATGTGAAAGAAGTGGATAAGAGTCAGGAACCTCATAGGACAGGCCGAAAGGATAACTTAGATGGTTTGAGGATTCTTAAAAGGGTCTCCTGATATACACAAGGTATGGGGGAGCTCAAATCAGTAGTAGTGCTGTCTAATACATAACCATACACAAGGGGTCTTCCGATATACAATCAAGTACGTGAAGTACCTTTCTATATACCTCAAGGGTACGTGAAAGGCCGTTCGATATACCAACGGTATGTGGAAGAACCATGCGAGTCCCGAGATGTAATGCAGACAAGTAAAGACAACTCCTATGCTTAACGACACCTGAACATGTCTCTAACTTATCACTCAAATTGCTAAAAGTTTTAACCTAGTACTACCATTAATTTTATTTTGTGCATTTAGGTGGAACCATGGAGTGAAAACTTGAAATTAAAGAAGATGCATACTGATCTATATGACAATGCAAGTTTTCCTCTTCAATGAAATTCTACCTAAGAGAGGGAGAGAGATTTACTTTTCTTCCAAAAATGCACACCCAAATGCAAATGCAATTCTATCTTTTCAAACGAAAAGTGAAATATCAATGCACCCCAAACAATCTTCAAAGCAAATAAGGAAGAGATCTAGAGAAATATAACATAAATAAACTAGAAATGTTTCCTATCTTTTCAAGCTTGAAAAAGATGCATAAAAACTTAATGGAAAGATAATTTCACTACCGTTTCCAAACAAAACTAACTCTAATGCACGCAAAGCTGAAAACAGATATTTCTTCTTAATGAAAGTAAGATCTAGAATTTCAAACAATCATGAACAAAATAAAAAGAAAATCGCTCAACAAACTTGCGATTAAAGCAAAAGAGAGAGAAAACTAAAGCTTCTCTTTGAAATAGACAAGGAAACAAAGAACCAATCTTTCCTACCAAGCACTGAAAAAATCAGCATGTAAAAGGAAACAAAAATCATCCCAAGCAAAGGAAGACTTAAAACAACATGTATCACTCATGCATTCCAAGTCCAAAACAAACCAAAGCCTACACATGAAAATGAAATGTATATTTCCAATTCCAATGAATAATATCTATAGAAAAGAGTAAGAGGTTTCAAGCAAAGAAAATAATGCAAAATCCAATGCAAGAAACTTAAACTCTCTTTGAATGCAGAAAGGAATACAACAATCAAAGCGACTACAGAATATACAATTCATGGCCCCTCCTGACTATGAGGGATCATTTTTTTTTCAAAAACACACTTCATTTTCATCAAAAAGTAAGCCAAAAACACACATAAATCAAAATACAAATTCTAGAATAGGGCCTACCTGGCTCCGCGCAGATGAAGCTGCGGACAGGTAGTTTTGAGGAAGATCCACTCCTTGCTCACTATATTCAGGCGGTGGCACCGCGTGCTACTAACTGGACATGTTCAGTTCCCTGTAGATGACCAAAACACAAGGAGAACGAAGGATCCAGTAAGAAAAAGTCTAGATCAAGGAAAATACTATTGAATTGAGTATGGAAATAGAGCATAAAAGACCAAAATGACTCAGATATGAATAGATCTGGAAATTTCAAACCCAAATAATGTAAGTCAGAAAGTAGATCTGACTGAAAAGAGTTGAAGAAAATGGAGCCTGGATTCGAACAAGCATTAGAGGAAATTTCAACTCAAAATGAGCCTCCTAAAATGAACTAGTAAAATAATAGTTAAAATAATAAAATAATATTTATTAATTTTGGAGGAAGAAAAGAAAAAAACTACTTTTTTGTTTGTATTTTTGACATATCTCCCTATGTTTTTACTCAAATTTCGATCGGAAGAGCTCGTTGGATCAGGTATTTCTTGTTTTTGGGGTAGCAGGGTCCGTCAAAAGTATGCCGAGTGGGTACTCATTGGATGCGGAATTTAATTCCTCATCCAACGAGCTCTTCCGATCGAAATTTGAGTAAAAACACAGGGATATATGTCAAAAATACAAACAAAAAAAGTAGTTTTGTTTATGATACCTATCCCCAAATTTATATTAAAAAAGTGTTTAAGACCTATACGGTATTTCAAATTTAAAGCAATTTCATTAGCTAACACATGATGACATGGAATTTGAATAAAATTTAAAAGGCCCATTTTGAGTTGAAATTTCCTCTAATGAGTTG
The DNA here is from genome assembly GCA_001517045.1 of Pseudotsuga menziesii. Taxonomy (NCBI): domain Eukaryota; kingdom Viridiplantae; phylum Streptophyta; class Pinopsida; order Pinales; family Pinaceae; genus Pseudotsuga; species Pseudotsuga menziesii. The sequence goes on from LPNX010069820.1 coordinate 71,530, forward strand.
CAGACTGAGGAAGATCAGAACAATTGATATACTATTCTCCCCAGCAGAGTTGCCAGATATGTTAGCTGGAATATTTCACCTCCTGTAGACAACAAGTTGTTCCACTAGTCTGAATGGTTCAGATCCATAACAAATAGAGGACAGAGTTTGAAGACTCTCCCTAGATGCTGTAGATATCTGGAATACAAGGCTTTCACAGTTCACCTGTGTACAACCAAGCCTTAGTGTTGGCATGCATCTCCATGAAACCAACTCTTCATCCCCAAAAGCTATGACTCTAGCTCTCTATGCTCTCTCCAAATGATATTGGGCCAAGAATCAATCCAACAGCATAACAATACCTTCAATGTTCTCCCCTCAACCATGGCTATGAGCTCATATTTATAGGGCTTTAATGGATAGAGATGGTTGAGAAATTAGTGGGTGAGGTGGCCTCTAAGATCCTAGGATGAGGGATATCGATCTCAACCAACCCACAACGGTAGGGATAAGGCAGTACACAAGGCTTATCATCTAGAAGACTCAATAAAATTCTCCTTTTCCATTTTTACCCAGGGTACCACGCTTCTCCTTTTATGACAAAGCGGTTTTGGTAATAACTGCCTATGGACCAAGGGCAATGGGCAGTGGCACCGCTTGTGGACAACCTATTAAAGGTGGTGTGAGCAGGGGTACTACTCTTGGATAAAGGGGCATACATGGTGCTGATAAATTGTATGATAGATTGATGAAAAACCATTCACTTTCCACTCTAGAAGCTGGGATTCAGGGAAAGTAGGTATGTCAAATGTCTTATCACATGATGGTGAAAGGATTTTGGTATAACAGGCACTGCAAATGTCTTTTCACATGATCTTGCAGCACTTGGGATCACTGTCATTGATGATGACAGTGAGGACCTAGGAACCTTTGTATTGGAAAGGTGGCCTAAAAGACAGTTTTTTGCCAAGGTAAAGTGCAGCAGGCTTGCGGACACTGAAAAGAGAACACTGGAAACATGGTTCTAGAATGGTGAAGTTTTTCCTCATGGATAGGTTCTACGGTTGGATTAGTTACCTAACCAATCTCTTCATAAGGTGCACTACAAACAGAAGCAGGAGGGAAGGCATGGAGCATAGGTTTAAAGTAGGTGGTGAAGAAGCATTACTGCGGGTGGAATATGAGCAATTCAAATGTTGCGATGGGTATGAATTGAGTTCATGTAGAGTGTTGCAGTAGTTGACATTGCCAAGATGACAACAAGTTTAAGTGGTTGAGGCTATCATGACCACATTTTTCATGACATCTTAAGTGTTTATTGTAGTAGGGAAAAATCCCTAGCTACATGAAGAATCACCTTCCCTTCCATCTATAGGATGAAAGGGTATAGCCTCTATGAATAAAGGAAAAGAAGAACTCTACAACACACTGTTAGAAATGAATAAAAGTAACCCTACAACAAACCATTAGAGCTAAGCTAAGCGTGAGCATGTACATGTCGTAAAAAGAAATAAAAAGAACACAAAACAGTATACCTATCTATGTAGTTTGAAGGAGGGCCACCATGCCCTAACTTTGAAGATGCCTCTCCATAGGATGGGAATGGGTGGAGCTATGGCTCAACACACCAAGGGAATGGGAATGAGCAAATGGACGAATGGAGCTATGAGGGATGATTAGCTTGAGAGTGAAAGATCTCTCAAGGTACTCATATAAGCATTACGACGATAGGGTAAAATGGAATGTTTTTTATGGTGACCCCTACACCTCTATTTACACTTTTTCTCAACATTTTTAGGATTTTTAGCCCCTGGTTTAGGGTTTTGGGCCCTACCCAGGGTTTTAAGCCCTTTTTGCTTGTTCCTTAGCTCCTTTTGGGATTTTTAATCCCTTTTTAGACTTTAGCCCTCTTTTTGAGCTTTTTAGCTCCTTTTTGAGCTTCTAAAGCTCTTTTGTGGGTTTTAAAGCCCTTTGGGGGTATTTTGGAGCTTATTTGAGAGAAAATTATAGGTTAAATGGGTGTAGGGGTAGAATGGGTTAGGATATGTATGGTGTGGGCTATATGAGCAATTTTTTGGGTTAACATTGACACACTTTCCCAAAGGCATGGTTTGGACGCCCTCGCGGGAAAGGTGGCAAAGGCTTAACTATTTGGAAGCATGTGGGCCAAGAGGTTGCGCTCCCATAAGGTAAAGGTAAGCACCCACTCTGATCACCAGTATAATTGGGAGTGTTGCACACGTCGGCAAGGTAGACGGTTATAGAAGCTGTTGATGTATATGTAACTTCAGAATGTATTCATCTATGTATCTTATGTATTGTAACCCAATGTTTATTCCGGGATGTTTCTATTATGTATTTGAGTCATTTTGTCTTGCCTCGATGTTCCAATCGGGAGGATCAATAATGTAAACAAGTCGTGTCAAGTCATTGTTAAAGTCCCCACAGTTTTGGGGCACTAGGGTTATTATACACATAGAGATGTAGGCTCTAGTAAGTAATTGTTAAGTTAGGCCGACATGATTGAGTGCACTTCAAGTGAACGAAAGAATATAAATAGAGAGTGAGACTCTCTATTTAACACACACATCATTCACTCACTCAAGTGTGGCGCATTAGTGAGGAAGGAAATATAATGGGACTAGACAGAAGAAGAAGATTACTGCTGTTGGGAGATCTCTTACTGTTTTGGTGCTAATTCTATCTCTAAGGAAGTTGCGGGGTTTTCTCCTTTATGGTTTCCCTGAGGAAAATATCTTTGTGTCTCTTGTCTCTTGTGATGTGCTTATGTTTTATTGCTGTGCTTGTTATTCTCTCAGTGAAAAGATCCTAAGATCATAATGCTAGCTTATATGATGAAAAACTAACATGGTATTAGAGCTAACCTGAGAAGAAGACACTGTGCAGCTGCGCGAACTAGGGATTCCTAGTTTGTGGACCTTCCTCCATATATTTTCAGCAAAAGTAAGGTGGAACAACTCTCCTCCTTAGGGTGCATCTTTCTGTTGAAACAGAATCCAATTCTAAGGTTTTTTAGTTTTGGACTTGTCACTAGGGTTGGAAATTAGGGTTTTCTAGAGAAGAGGAATGTTTTAGTGAGCCCAGGCCTAGATTGATCTCCTCCCCAAAATAAATGTTAGGGACAAATTTCAAGGAATTTGGGTGGACAGAACTCCAAAAAAGCAAAACCCTAATTTGCTCCTGAACCAGCTCTGCAGGATTTCAACTCAAGTTTTAGATCTGACATCTTGAGCCTGGTAAGATCTAAAATCCTTTGTATTTCCATTTGAGGTTCTCATTTAAAGATGTCTCATCATACCAAGCTTTATGAAAAGCTTGAGGGAGCTGAAAACTTCTGAGCTTGGAAGTATAGGATCTCCCTGGTCCTGGAAGAGAATGAATTAGACTCCTATATCAATGAGGAGGTTCCAGTCCCAGAGGGAGATGAGGCTAAAGCCTTGCATAAGAAAAATATGGTTATGGCAAAGAGAATCATTGCTGATTCTATCAAGGATCATCTCATACCACAGGTATCATCTCTTAAGACACCTAAAGCTATGTTTGATGCCCTAAACAAATTGTTTGAAGGGAAGAACATTAACAGGAAGATGACCTTGAGAAACCAATTGAAGAATGTGAAGATCCAGAATGCTGAGACTATTCAGTCTTACTTTACAAGGGTTTCTCAGATCAAGAAACAATTAGAAGTTGTTGATGAAGAAGTGGAAAATGCAGAGATTGTGATGACTACTTCGAATGGCCTTCCTAGGTCATGGGATGCTTTCATCCAAGGAATCTGTGCTAGAAAGAAGTTAGTCAAATTCAGCAGACTATGGGAAGAATGTTCTCAATAAGAAGCATAGATAGCAGCTCAAGACGAGAATATGGGAAGTGAAGACCAAGCCCTTACAGCCCACTCCAAGAAAAGCGGAAGAAGACCTCATTACACCAAAGGTAAGGAATCTCATATCAGGAAAGACATATCAAAATTAAGATGTTATACATGTGATGAGGTGGGACACTTTGCAAAAGACTGTCCTAAGAACAAAAGCAACTCTCATAAGAAGGGGAACAAAAGAAGACATCATGCTCATGCTGCAGAGGATGATGAACCATCCAAGAAGAGATCCAGATATGAAAGTGAAGATTCTTCAAGTGAGGATGAATATGTTCTGATGTCAGCTCTCATAGGTAACATTACTCATGGTAGTGATGATTGGCTTATAGACAGTGGGGCTTCCAAACATATGACGGGATTCAAGGAATCCTTTGTAAGACTGTCAGAACATGAATCACCTCACAAGGTGAAGCTAGGAGATGAATACCAATATCCAATAAAAGGTAGTGGGGAATCTTCATACAAGCTAGACTCTGGTAAGTCTCTAACAATGAAAGAAGTATTGTTTATTCCAGGACTCAAGAAGAACCTTCTATCCATTTCAGCATTAGATGCAAAAGGAATGTAGGTTGCATTCATAGATGGTCAAGTCATCATGTCGCCAAAAGGAAAGACTATCGATGATGCAGTAGTGATTGGAGAACAAGAAGGAGGATTGTACAAATTGAAGGGCCATCCAGAACAAGCCTTGATCCATGACACGGTAGAGCCAAATGAACTTTGGCATAGAAGGATTGCACATGTGCATTACAGAGCACTACCTATTGCAAGAAAAGCTGTTGAAGGTCTTCCATAATTCCAAGCAAAACATGATGGAGTTTGCAAAGGATGTGCGAAAGGGAAGAATACAAAGAAGACATTTCCTAGCAGCGAAAGCAAATCCAATGGTATTCTAGAAGTCATCCACTCCGATGTATGCGGTCCTATGTCATCAAACTCACTAAGCGGGTATGCATACTATATTTCTTTTATTGATGATTTTTCTAGAAAGACATGGATTTACTTTATTAAGAACAAAGATGAAGTATTCAATAAGTTCAAGGAATTCAAAGCCTTGATCGAAAACCATACTGAAAAGAAGATCAAGACCATTTGATCAGATAATAGTGGAGAATTCACTTTGAATGAATTTAAAGAGCTATCCAAATAATTAGGGATTAAGAGGAAGTTGTCCACACCTTATAATCCACAACAGAATGGAATTGCAAAACGGAATAATAGAACTATCATGGAAGCTGCAAGAGCTATGCTTCATGATCAAGATCTACCTATGCATATTTGGGCGGAAGCTCCCAGGACAGTGGTGTATGTACAGAAACGTACTCCACATAGAGTAATAGAGAACAAGACTCCTGAAGAAGTATTCTCTGGCAAGAAACCAGAAGTCAGCCATCTCAGAATATTCAACTGTCCCATGTACATACACATTCCAAAAGAAAAGAGAAGAAAATTAGATCCTTCAGGAAAGAACGGCATATTTGTGGGATACTCTGAAAGCTCGAAGGCTTACAGAATCTATTTTCTAGGATACAAGAAGATTTACATCAGCAGAGATGTGACATTTGATGAAGGTACAGCTTACAACAAATCCAGAAAGAGACCTGCTGAAGATCCTGAAGAAGTTGAAGCAGAAGTACCCAGAATTCATGATACAATCATGGATGAAGAAGCTCAAGAAGAAGATCAAGAGTTCAAGGAATCACAAAGACCTGTATATCCACCTCTGGAGAAGAATCCACATAAGAGGAAACCTTCTTGGGTACGTGAACTTATCCAAGGTGCAGAAAGATATGGGGCTCCAGAAGAAAATCACAGAGAAAGAAACAGAACCAGATCCAATTTCGGGTATGTAGCTTTACTATGTGATTTCATTAATAAAGAACCTTCTAGTTATGAAGAAGCAGTAGATTAGAAAGAACGAAAGGATTCTATGATTGAAGAATATCAATCAATCATGAAGAATGATGTTTGGGATGTTGTCCCAAGACCAGAAGGGAAGTCATTTGTACCCTCCAAATGGATCTACAAGATCAAGGATGCTGCAGACGGTAGCATTGAAAAGTATAAGGAAAGATTTGTAGCTTGAGGTTTCTCTCAGAAAGAGGGAATAGACTATAAAGAAACATTTGCACCTGTAGCCAGATACACTTCCATCAGATCAGTAATTGCTCTGGTTGCAGTGATGAAATGGAAGATACACCAGATGGATGTCAAGAATGCCTTCTTGAATGGTGTAGTAGAAGAGGAAGTGTACGTAGAACAACCACTGGGTTTTGAGACACATGACAGAGAGTCTCATGTATGCAGATTGAAGAAAGCCCTGTATGGTTTGAAACAGGCACCCAGGACCTGGTACAGCAGAATTGACAGCTTTCTATCTAGTTTGGGATTTACCAAGAGTAAAGCAGATTCCAACCTTTACTACAAGGTTGAAGATGGCAACCCAGTGATGCTCCTACTATATGTAGATGATCTATTTATGACAGGTACAGATGGGTTGATTGCTGATACGAAGAGAAATCTTGCTGCTGAGTTCGAAATGAAGGACTTGGGGATGATGCATTACTTTCTAGGTATGGAGGTGTGGTAGAGTACAGATGGAATATTTCTTGGACAAGGGAAGTATGCAGTAGAGATCTTGAAGAGGTTTGGGATGATGGACTGCAAGGCTATGGCCACACCTATGGCATCGAACCTGAAGCTATTGAGTGATGCTTCATCAGATTCGGTTGATGCTACGATGTATCATCAGACGATTGGGTCATTAATGTACCTGACAAACACGAGACCATATATTTGCTTTGCTGTGAACACCTTGAGCCAGTACTTGACAGATCCGAGAAGTGTTCACTTGACTGCTGCAAAGCATATTCTGAGGTACCTAAAGGGTATAGTTGATTATGGGCTCAAGTATGATGTGAATCAAAAGATTAACCTAGAGGGTTATGTTGATTCAGATTGGGCAGGCAGTGCCATCGACAGGAAGAGTACTTCGGGATGTTGCTTCAGTATGGGATCAGGTGTGATCTCTTGGTTTAGCAGGAAGCAATATTGTGTGGCACTGAGTACAGATGAAGCAGAGTATGTCGCAGCTTGTTTAGCTAGTTGTGAGGCAGTATGGATGTGGAAGCTACTGTCTGATATATTTGATCTCCAGTTGGATGCTACTTGTATACATTGCGACAACCAGAGTTGCATGAAGTTGTCATAGAATCCAGTGTTCCATGACAAGTCAAAGCACATCGAGATCAAGTATCACTATATTAGGGATATGGTGCAGAGAGGAGAAGTGAAGCTCCAGTATATTGCGATGGAGGAACAAATAGCTGATGTATTGATGAAGCCATTGGCTAGGCTGAAGTTCGAGTACTTCAGAGAGAGACTTGGTGTTCTCCAGATCGAGGTTCCTCCCAAGAGGAAGTGATGTGTCCGTGCTATGCCATTCTGACATGGTGAGAGGATTGGTTCCTTCCATGATTAGATGTAAGTGCAGTGCCATTCCGACATGGTGAGAGGATTGGTTCCTTCCATTGTCAGGCATATGTGGATGCCACATCTAGTTTGAAAAAGGACCAGCTCTGTGATGCCTCATCTAGCTTGAAAGAGGACTAGCTCTGGGAAGACTCATCTAGTTTGAAAAAGGACTAGATCTATGTAGATGCCTCATTTAGTTTGAAAAAGGAATAGCTCTGGGAAGACTCATGTTGTTTGAAAAAGGACTAGCTCTATGTAAATACCTCATCTAGTTTGAAAAAGGACTAGCTCTGGGAAGACTCATCTAGTTTGAAAAAGGACTAGCTCTGTGTAGATCCCTCATCTAGTTTGAGAAAGGACTAGCTCTAGGAAGACTCATCTAGTTTGAAAAAGGACTAGCTTTGTGTAGATGCCTCATCTAGTTTGAAAAAGGACTAGCTCTGGGAAGACTCATCTAGTTTGAAAAAGGACTAGCTTTGTGTAGATGCCTCATCTAGTTTGAAAAAGGACTAGCTCTAGGAAGAATCATCTAGTTTGAAAAAGGACTAGCTTTGTGTAGCTACCTCATCTGGTATGAAAAAGGACCAGCTCTGAGATGATACATCCAGTATGAAAAATGACTGGCTCTATAGAACTTCATGTGACGAGAAGAATCATGAGATAGCACCAGTGATGATCGAGATCGAGTGATGATCCAAATCCAGTAATGATGATCCAGCAGTAATGATCCAGATCGAGAGATAATCCATATCCAGTGATGATAGCCAGTGATGATCCAGATCAAGTGATTATCCAGATCCAGTGATGATGTTCCAGATCAAGAGATGATCCAAATCCATTAATGAAGATGAATTGAAGATGAAGATGACTTGAAGACGAAGATGACTTGAAGATGAATATGACTTGAAGACAAAGAAGATCCAGCTGATACAAAGTAGAAGACCTATGCTGAAAATTGTGTCGAAAGAATACCTTCCTAGTTAAGAGGGAGTGTTGATGTATATGTAACTTCGGAATGTATTCATCTATGTATCTTATGTATTTTAACCTGATGTTTATTTTGGGATGTTTCTATTATGTATTTGAGTCATGTTGTCTTTCCCCGATGTTCTGATTGGGAGGATCAATAATGTAAACAAGTCATGTCAAGTCATTGTTAAAGTCCCCATAGTTTCGAGGCACTAGGGTTATTATACACTCATAGAGATGTAGGCTCTAGTAAGTAATTGTTAAGTTAGGATGACATGATTGAGTGCACTTCAAGTGAACGAAAGAATATAAATAGAGAGTGAGAATCTCTATTTAACACACACATCATTCACTCACTCAAGTGTGGTGCATTAGTGAGGAAGGAAATATACTGGGACTAGACAGAAGAAGAAGATTACTGCTATTGGGAGATCTCTTACTATTTTGGTGCTGATTCTATCTCTAAGGAATTTGTGGGGTTTTCTCCTTTATGGTTTCCCCGAGGAATATCTCTTTGTGTCTCTTGTCTCTTGTGATGTGATTATGTTTTATTGCTGTGCTTTTTATTCTCTCAGTGAAAATATCCTAAGATCATAATGCTAGCTTATATGATGAAAAACTAACAGAAGCAAACACTCCCAAGGACCACGTTGGCAGCATGTGCACTGGGAACACTTAGCAACGTGCCTTGGAAGAGCATTTCAGCCAGATGAACAAGCACATGGAAAAAAGAGGCATCAACATGGTGAAGGTGTTCCTAAGTGCACAAAATGGTACAGTGTGGCAGAGGAAAAGTTGGCGTCAGCAAGGGAAGGTGCGTGAATTCGCACGCGCGACAAATGGGCATTTCAGCTAGTGGGCGCTCCAGCAGTGAAGATGGGCACGTGACCTACCCGTGGTGTGGGAATGCAACCCTTGGTGCATTTGCATCGGGGAACATCAAAGAAATGTTAAAGGTAAGTGTGATTGGATATGACTTGGCAATATGACAAGAGGTGGCTTGCGTGGCAAGCAAGAGGGCGAGTTCACTTAAAGGTGGCACCCTTCCAAATGACAAGAAGCCTATAAGTAAACAAAGTGAAAATTAATTTCATCATCAAGGGGAGATAAATAAATTGATCAAGAAGTGATCAAAGGGAGCAACAAAACATAAAGTCACAGAGTTCTACACACTCACAGAGGATCAGGAGAGGAGGCTGGGTGTCTTTGGCAAAGAGATAGTATTTTTAATTTTGTAATCTCTTTTATTTTCTGGGTGTGGGAGCTGGTTGGGCATGCACTAGGAGCTCTTCCTTGCAAAACTCCATTGATGTAAACTCTTTTCAATTATTAATACAAATAAGAGGGCACTTCCAAGTTGGGAAACCCCACACTTTTAATCTTTGCATATTTTTACTTGGTGCTACGTTTTCTTGTTTTTGGCTAAGTTAAATTGTGCCAGCAAGGATAATGAGGACTAATTAAACTGTTGAAGAGTTAAAGTGTTGAAAAGACAATTTCCACGGGTTGGTTAGGCATAGTCTGTTATAGTACACCAAGTTGGCCAAGCCCTTGGAATGTTTCTAGATGGTGTTGCATCTCGCTCTTAGGAGCTGAGAGCACTCGGTAAGTGTGGTTGTGATAGGTGCTTCAACTCACGTAGATCATTGTGATTATAGTGGAGCTGATGGTTCACTATGATGGTTCTATTACTGGGACCTTGTTGTGACTAAGAAGAGGAGATGTGGCATCCGGCGCAACTAGAAATCCAATATTGGTTTGACTAGAAGTTGTAAGAATTTGCTGAAGCAGAAAATCGGAACCGGGGATTGACCACATACAAGTGGTTGGCGAACTACATACACGAAAATCCTCATGAGTATTTATTCTATGAGTTTCCCATTATACTGTACAAGTGGTTGGTGCAGTTTACATACAAGAAGACAAATTTTTGAGGAGGAGAACCAATATCTTAGACCCCTGAATTGATCCAGGAATTGCAAGAAACTAACAATAGAGCGTCATGAGTTGTTGAGGTCTGGCTGGATAGCATCCTAGAATGATACATTATATAATTTGTAGTCGACACTACCCAGTCTTACAGTGAAGCGGAAAGATAATTTTTCAATGGGCCCAGAGGTAGGTTCTTGTTATCTCTACAACAGTCAATTAAAATGCTTATCTATGAAAAAAGCATACTGAAGATGCACCTAGAGTAGTCAAACTATGGTGTGTGGAGGTGGTGGATACTGTGACAAAAGGGGGGAGAAAAATGGTAAGGTAATGGGTAGATGAGTGCAGGTTTCAAGAAGGTTGTGATGGAAGCTGAGGAAGAAAGTGGTTATACAAGGGAAGGAGCAAGATTTTAACAAGAGAAGAGGCAGAGGAAAAGGGAAAGTCCTGCTACAATCGAAACACAAAATCGTGAAGGAAAACCATATGGGATGAAGTGACCCTACAATGATGAAGAGGACGACTATACCTAGAATATGCCAAGGACAGTAGTAAGATCAAACCCTAGAAGCAACGTTCCCACGCCTCTGCACACCACTTCAAACTCAGGAAGAAACACGAATTCTATGTCGGCTTACCTGATGTGTCAACAACATTATAGTAATAGATCTACGTTTGTAAGAAGAAGTCTGAGGATGGCAGGAGACGATGCTAAGTTTCCTATGTTCCATTGGAACGAGATAGTTTATCATGATGAATACTGGTTCCTCTGCGAGGTAGTGTGGAATGTTAGGAAGGCCACTGATGATGATCTCAAGAAAGGCCAACTGGAGACTACCCTATGGGGTTATGAGCTATATTGGTTCATGAAATTCATTCAAGTTCCTATAGGAACGCCTGCAAAAATATTGGATGAAGTTAAACATGGGATAATCGAGGAATTATGGAAGCCTAACTCAAAGGCTCAATACATTATTGAGTTGAAAGCAATTAAGCAGTTTCCCAATGAGATTATTTGGGAATTTGACCATAGATTCAAGACATTGATGACACAGGTTAGATTTAAGATGAGCAATGTTCAACATAAAGAATATATTATTACATCCTTGGTACCTCATATCCGACAACCATTAATGCAACAGAATATCGCAACACAGAGCGAGGCTCTGGAGATTGCGATGAAGTTGGAAGCTTCACTGGTTGGAGAGAATGCAGTGAGCATGAATCAAATCCTGGCGTAGCTGGAAATACTAATGCTTTAGATACAAAACATCAAGAAGGTGAAGGAAGATCATGATGATATTTGGTGCAGTCGATGTCACGTATATGGACACACTCAAAGATAACTTCCCTAGTTTCTGAAATTATCTAGTTTCAAGAGCACCAAACCTATTAAGTTGCGGTAGTGTACCATGGTGTTGCATATGTCAAGATTATGGGAACTGACATGAAGAGTGTAGCTACATGCTGAAAATGGTGTTGAAACTAACCAACTTATATTGTTCTTTTTGTAAATTGGTGGGACATGAAGACAAATACTGTCGGGCATACGATCTGATACAGGAGAGAACATATGATTCATAATTTGTGAAGGGAGAATATCATCATGCAGTTCAGCAGACATAGATGCATCCTCATATGATAAATGCTCGAGCATAGTATAACCATCGCTGATGCAATTTATATCGTCGCAGCCACAGTTCGCACCACAACCATAATTTGAGCCGCGGTTGAAGTACAATCAAATGATGATGCCTTAGCCATAGCCAAAGTTTGTTCAACCTGCAAAGTATGTCCAGCAGCATCCTAATCCCATGGTTCAATAGGTGGCTTAGCTGCAGTACTAGTAATAGGGAGGATTCTGAGGAAGAGGAGGAGGCTACGGATGAGGAGGAGGATGAGGTGACGGATCAGTCCAGTGTTAAAATTATGAGTTATTTGGGCACTATCAGAGAGATTTACCTCACTTGTAATGCTCATGTACATATTGCATGATGATGGATCACACGGTTGAAAATTTCCCACAGTAAATTGCAATATGGAAGGCTAGGAATGTCCCTCAACTGTAGAGCGTGAACCAGGTCCAGACTCAGAATTAGCTGCAAAACCAAAACCAGTTGTTGACCCAAAATCAAGTTCCAATCTAGAATCATCCAGTGAACCAACCTATGAACCCCCCGCATTGAACCAGAATCCATTGCTGACTCAGAATCCCCCAATGAACTAGAATCAAGGGCCGACAGTAGCAACGTGTTGTGCCCCTGCTCAACAGCCTTTAAAAAACATATTTCATCAAACAAAATCCCATTTTGTTTTGATGAAATGTTCAAATTTTAAAGGGACAAATCCAATGAATTATCAGCTACTGAAAGGGTGGCTTTCCTTGAGCTACTGATTCAGTGAAATTCCATATTTTTGAACAACCTTTGTGAAATATATTAGATTAACGAAATCACTATTATGAAGTTATTATTTTGGGTGGATTTATACTTTAAAAAAAAAAATCGAAGGATGAGTATTAATGATTCCCATACCTGTTATCGTCATCCTAGTCTTGCATCTTATCCAAAACATTATAAATTGATTTTATTGTTTGATTTTGTTACTATAATTTTTTATAAGCTCATGATATTGGAATAGTTGATCTTGGTATGGTCTGTCACATTATTATGGATTTCATGCGTAGTCTGATTAATGGTTATCAATGGTCGGATATTTATAACTTTGATAAAGCCTAGACATATGTCTTACATGCCATATCCTAAGTTTACAAACCATTGTTGATATTAACTGTTTATGTCGACTTTTATATGGTTTATATTCCAAAGTCTAGTTTCGACTTGATGGTTTGTATTATGTTGTATTGTCTGCCACCTTTGAAGGGTAATTCGAATCTATGGTAAGGGTGATATGTATTATGGTTTATCACCAGATCAATTTATGCCGTCGCCTCCAATTCTGATCCACATGTTGCAAAGTCGATATGCTATCATTACACTCGTACTAAACCCTGTCCATCACGTTTAAGTCCCAGTACTTGTCCTCCATCGTGGCTATCTGTCAATGGAACACCTATTTTGTGTACAGCGAAGGGCTTCATATCATTAATGCCAGATAAATAATGATAACATGAGTTATCTGGAGTCTTCAACTGTCATTCCTCGTTAATCGATTACCTCTCTGAGCGATAATGTCTTCGTTCATGCCGAACTTGTAGGGGTGTAGTCTGCATTTGTTCATGGCTTATTTTGCTTATCAAAAGGTTAAGTTTCAGTACGTGTTCTTGCTCAGTCTTTACCCAGAGTGCTCGTTCTCTAATTTGTTGTCTTGTGTCGAGTTGTGGTATTTGTTCTGTGTGCAGCTACATGCCTGGACAAAGTCGGTCATGGCGATGGTGGTGAGGGTCGAGCCTTGCGAAATGAAATTGTTGGATTAGAACCTTGAGCTGTGAGCAAAGGTCAAGGCTATTGGGTGGATGCCGTTTATAAGGAAATTCTCGGATTCGAACCCCGAGGTCACGAGGGTTTTTGCTGTTTCGTTGGTTGATTTTCAGGCAGAAGTGGGTGATCTCCATTTTTAGGTGGACGAGCGATCAGTAGCGCTTGCCATTGGTATATCACTGACCAGCGAGAGATGGTTTAAATATAAGAGAATGCACATTACTGATTTGCGGCAGCTACTAAAGAACCCTCGTCAAGAAGTATCGTTCCGTAGTGGAGTAGCTCGTAAGTACTTCAAAAAGGAGTGGTGCCCTGTTCTGGACTTGATCCACAGATACCTGACTTGTGAAGGTCGTTTGTCTTCAGCGTACGTCTATCATCTCAAGATGATGTCTGCATTTATAGGTTTCCCACTGAACTTACCTTATTATCTATTGCAAAGTCTGTTTAAGATGTCTGCTGCAATTAAAAAGGGTCCTAAACATGTTAGTCGTAGTCTCTTTCACCATGGCTTAGTCCGCATGTTAATTGATAAGGAGATGTTGAAGTCAAACAGGTCCTGGGATGAGTTCGTTGAGTCCAATGGCTTTTCCCCTTTTTTCCATTGTTAGTTTGAAAATCCTGAGGAATGCAACAAGCATAAAGGGCCGAGTCCAGTTTCGGTATCTTCTTTACGTAAACCCCTGTCAAACACTGGCCATATGAGTCCTGAACCTTGCAATGATCCTGTGTATACTCCAGTGAGAAGTGCTGATACTCCTCTGGTTTCTAAACGTGTGAGGAGATTTTCATCTCTGTCACCGATTACGCCACAAAACAATATTGATAAAATTTGCAATCATGGAAGAGACAGACCGAAAGCCAAGTTGGTGGGTAGATTTACTAGGAGCACGGAAAAAGGTAATACTGTCAAAACCCCCATGACTGATAGTGTTCAGGTTGAGACTGTTATCATAGATGATGAAGAAGAAGATCTTCCACTGCCTGTTAATGATAATAATGTTCAGCCTGAGTTCGTTTCGAACCTTGTTGATGAGAGTCCTCCTATGATTGGTAAGGATATTCCTGTGGTTGATAAAGACGTTCGGGAGGATCCTGTTATTGATCTTCCATCTAAACAGAAGTCTATAGAGACAAGCTCACCTGTTTTTCGTGAAGTTGGGGATATGATGCACCCATTGTTTGTGAATTGTCTCTTAGACAAAATATGCAGGATGGAAGAAAGGGTAAATGAAGTAGTATCCAATCACGATTTGATGGAGGCCGATAATCTTAAGTTAAAGGAGAAAATAGACTCAAGTGATAAGCATCTCTTGCGTCTAAAAAATCATAAGAATAAGCTGATTAGAAGGGTTCTGAAATTACAGAGTGAGAATGATAGGAACGAAGAAAAGGTTTGGGAGCTTAATGCTCAGGTTGCGCTTATGCAGTTTAAGGGTCAGTCGCCGAGTCAGTCGAGTGGCGTGAACATCCAAGTCTTCAATGTGCCTGTAAATTTGTAATGTTTTTGGGGTGTTTTTTCTATCAGTTTCCAATTTTGAAGTTATTCTATACAAGTATTGGATTATTTTATTTTTATTTATTATATAGTTTTTGTCATTTCGATTTCTATATGTGTGTTAATTTTATTATTTTTTTTTGGGTGTATTATAGGCGATATGGTTGCTGTTATTGCTCAGATTTTGATGGTTGTTTGTTTTTGGATGATCCCCCACATTGATTGGAACAAATCGACTATCAGGATTTCCAGGTGTTGTTTCATCGTTGAAGTCTTCAATTTTTATGGATCGAATCTTTACCATTTCTAGGCATTTTCACGTATATGGAAAAATGACATGTCTTACTTGTCATTTTTAAGAGAAATTGGTTAGAAGGTTCGATTTTGGCTATCTCTAGTTTTTAGGACTGTTTATCTTTGGAGATTACATGTATTTAAGGGGAGATAGCATATGGGATAGGGGGTCGATAGTTTGGGGAAAAGAGACAACAAGACTGCGGTTTGATCTTCTGTAACTCGAGACAGTTGCCTGTCAGCAGATACAGTCTTTAAAATAGTGATAACTTGTATATATGTTTACAGTTTTATCCTTTTCACATGTGTTTATGCTATCCCTGGTCTTGTTACTATTTTTCTATATTATGCATGTTGGTCATAATCTCTTTTATGAAATTGTGCAAATATATTATGTTTTGGCTATTGACTTATGCTGATTATCGATCTGTTAATGAACGCCACATTGTAAATTGATGACTGACATTGTTACGTACGTGGTTTACACGTCTATTGTATGACTTTGGTGACTTCTAAATTTATTTCAAAGATTTTCAAGATTATTGATAGTCCTATTAGCAGATCTGATTTCAGTTTAAATTTCGCATTGCTCCTGATCAGGATAGTACGTAGGTTAGGATAATATGTTTTTCTTTTCTGTTAATTATATTGTTAAAAAAATTATTTGAAACAAATGTTTATATTCATGTCATATGCATATTATTCTTTTCATTTTTGATTAATGTACAGATGTATATAATGTATCTTTGTTATTAATCATGCTTGTTAATAGTTATTTAATTTTCTATCTTTATAAACTGATTTAACTTAGTTGATTAATACTGTAATTAATAACATTTATTAATTTGTACAGACATAGATACATATCTGATAAATAATCAGTAGTGTTAGATCTATCTCTTAGATTTTTATATAGTTAGACTTTCAGGATAACAGAGCCTTTAAACCTGTCGGGAACAACCATCCCAAACAGCTTGGATCCTGCTTTAAGGATCATGGTTTGGGTTGTCTCCCCCGTTGCGTGCATAGTCATCTACGCTCATCAACAATGGCGCTAGAAGGAGGGCCAGCCTAGGCAAATGGCTGATGAAAACAATCCTGTAAACAAAGTTAATCAGACTATCACCCCTCAAATACATTCAAATACACAACCACATTCTCACCGATCATCACGAGTGAATGAAACCCCAGTGAGCGACTCTGTTCGAAATCTTATCTCTCAGTTCAACTCTCCTAGTATTCACCTACCTGAAGACATTGACCAGTATGAGCAAGCCATAAATGAATCTCGTAGAATTTTAACAAGGGATTATTTGAATCTCACTGGGTGACAGCCCACTGAATTAACTCCTACATAGATTACCCGGCCTCACACTCATCATCCTGAACCTGTCTCGAGAGAACAAGAGCAGTCTTTAGGTGCCTTTCCTGATATTCAAATACAACAATATCTAACAGGCACCAATCAGCCTTCCTCTTCTTCAAGACCACCTATTTCAGGAGGGTCTGGTCAACCACCATCACCGCCTCATTCACCTCCTCGTATTCTTCACACACCACCTTCACCGCCTCCAACTCCAATAAACATGGCAGGTGTAAATCCCCCAAACCCTAATGCTAATATGCCATGGTTAGCTCAGGATGCAGTGGTTGTCCCAGGTGATCAACATCGTTTACCTAAGCATCCTGAGAAATTGTTACCCAAGTTCAACCCTGAGTCGAAAGAGCCAGCGAAAGATCATGTCAAGAATTTTATGTTAGCTGTTCGGCTCCTGGATGTTGAACATGAAGATGTAGTCTGTCGGCTTTTACCTTATACATTTGAGGGTAAAGCTTCGACATGGTATTTTTTGCTTACAGCTGGTTCTATTACCAGCTAGAATGAATTTGACCTCGCTTTCATGAACAAATTTGGAGATGACAAGACTCCAGCTGCCTTGGTGCTAGAATTGTCTAGAATTCGCATGGAAACCAAGGAAAAGGTCAAAGATTTCAACCAACGATTCCTTACTCTAAGAAATAGGATCCCTGCTGCTTCAAGGCCAGCTGAGGATGTCGCTATTGAATTTTACACTTCAGCCTTTCCTGTGTCAATGGCAATGTTTGTCAGACAAAAAGCCAAACTTACCCTTGCTGAAAACTTTGAAGAAGCAATTAAAGTTGAGAAATATATGTCCGCCATAAAAGAAAATCCTGGAGTAGACATAGATGCTGCATCTTCTTCTCGTAAGAAGATTGACAGTCCTACCAAGAACACAAACCCTGATAAAAAAGGTCAGGATTCATTAGACCTAGATAGCCTACAAAGAGTTATTAAAAAACTGTCTAATGAAATCATTGATTTAAAGAAAGGCTCTTCTGAAAACACTCCTCCTAAAGAACCACCTGGACAACCTTTCAGAAGGCCATTCCCGAATACAGCTCCCAGAGAGACTCCACCCTCTGAAGCTAATAGTGTTGATGAAATTAACAGTTTCCTGAAGCTATTAGTTTCAGTTCTAGAAACATCAGCTGAAAATGAAACTCAATCTTCCGGATAGAGTTCTAAAGGCACCCAAGATAAAGATAATGACACAGAAGATAAACCTCCTCAAGTTATCAGCCACTTCTGGGATACTTCAGAATTGACTGATGATGAAGATGTAGGTGTATTCAATGTAAACCAGCATCAGTATAACACTAGAAGCAAGAAATATCAACCCTTAGGGGAACCTTCTACAGCTACTACAGATAATAGTTCAGCTGCACAAACAAAAACTCAACCTGCAAATAGTAAATATGCACCCTCTCTTGATTTAGAATATGATCTGATTGAAGACTTAAAGAAAATCAGGGCCAATATCTCTATCTATGAACTACTTAAGTTACCAGTGATTAGGGATAAAATGATGCAAGGGGTGTCTCCAAGTAAAAGTGGAAAAACTCCTTCAAGTCAAAACAGCTCTGCTAACACTAAAGACAAGATCTTCAGTCAATGCATCATCCATAGGTAAGAAATATGATTCTTCAACTCCACCCTTTTTACTTACGTTTGAAATATGCAATCGTAAAGTGCACAACTGCATGATAGAGTCAGGGGCCTCCAAAAACGTTATGCCATACTTTGTATGTAAAAAACTTAATGCTGTCCCTGTACCTTGTGATACAAGTATTGTACAGCTTGATCGTTCAAACATAAAAGTAATAGGTAAGTTGAAAGAGGTGTTGATTAGGTTAGCTTCGAATCCTCAAGTCCATTTTATCATTGATATAATTGTACCAGACATCCCAGAAGCATATGGCCTATTTCTTAGCATAGAATGGTCTGAGAAACTGAAGGGATATTTTGCTACTGATTGGTCACACTTATGGATATCTCATAATGGTCGCCCGAATAAAATCAGAATTGATCGGGAATGCTATATGAAGCATACCGTCACTGAATTGGATGATTCGAATGAACCGGTATTATTCACCGATACCATAATGGGAAACTATATGGCAGACTCTTTCTTTGGGGATTTTGAAGCTGAAACTTCATCAATAACAGGTGCAGGACAGTATTCTAAAATTTGCCATTTTTTGCAAGTTACAGATGAAATTCCAGTCCCAAATGCGGTACAATTAGATCTGAACAGTGTTCTTTGGTCTTTATATTTTGACAGATCTAAGTCAAAAGAAGGGGCTGGTGCAGGTTGCTTGCTGATAGACCCCTATGGGAAAACATATTTCATTGCCTGCAGGTTAGAATTCGAATGCACCAACAACGTGGCTGAATACGAAGCTCTGATTCAAGGGTTGAAAAAAGCAATTGACCTGGGAGCCAAAGCTTTGGTAGTGTTAGGGGACTCTGAGATAATTGTTAGACAGGTACGTAACACTATACATTGCATTGCTGGACACCTGAGAAATTATCAGGAAGAGGTATGGAATTTACTATTAGCATTTGAAGCCTTTAACATAAGTTCCATTCCTCGTTATCTAAATCAGGAAGCTGATCTTTTAGCTAATGTGGCTTCAAGGTTAATTCCATCCGAAGGAATGCTTACTGATTCTTTCTCGGTTGAATTGCTTTTCAAACCTTATATACCTGACAACATAGCAAATTGGAGAGTCTTCAACAACGACGAGCAGTTGATGAATTTTCTGACTTTGAAGGATACTTTTAAGGATGCGGTCATTGACGAAATGACTCACGATGAGGATCTATATAATTTTGCGGTAATCCATAAGCCTTGCTCAATTCAGGAATCTCTCAATCAGGTTAGTTCTCTTCCTAGATCAGTAATCAAACTTGAGAAATTCTATGACTTGAAGGATAAATTTAAAGCTGCAAGGAATTGTAAAACTAATAGCTCCATCATGCAATCTGACATTGTAAATCTAGGTACTGAACACAACCCTCAATGTGTAAATATGGGTAGTACATGTACTGCCCAGGAAAAAATAGCCTTCATTAAACTCTTCAATGAGTTTAGAGACATATTTGCATGGACGTATGACGACCTGAAAATGTTTGACCCTAATATTATGCAACATGTCATTCCTATGAAACCAGAGGCTAAGCCTTTTCAACAAAAATTGAGGAAAATGCATCCTAGCCTAGAACCAGTTGTCAAGAAGGAGCTGAATAAACTCCTTGCCACCAGAATAATTTTCCCGATTTGGCATGCACAGTGGGTGGCAAATCTTGTCCCCATCAGAAAGAAAAATGGTGATATCAGGTTATGTGTTGATTTCCGAAACCTGAATAAGGTTTCAGATAAGGACAATTATCCTGTTCCTCCAATGGAGAAAATCTTGCAACAGGTCTCTGTATCTAAAATGTTTTCACTTCTAGATGGTTTTTCAGGGTACAACCAAGTGTTAGTATCCAAAACTGACCAGTTGAAAACAACTTTTAGGACTCCTTGGGGAACCTATGCATATAAGAAGATGCCATTTGGTCTAATAAATGCCGGAGCAACATTTCAGAGGGTAATGGATATCGCCTTCAGAGGTCTGATCGGTAAGTTTGTTGTTATTTATCTTGATGATATTACCATCTTTTCAAAAAATAGAACTGATCATTTAACTCATCTCAGGAGAGTTTTTGAGCGTTGCAGGAAGTATGGGATTTCTCTAAATCCTAAGAAATATATCTTTTCAATAACTGAAGGTAAGTTGCTGGGTTTTGTTGTTTCTAAACAAGGCATCAATATTGACCCGGAACGTACCCGTGCTATATCACAGATTTCGATGCCTCACTCAAAGAAGTCTATGCAGTCATTTCTTGGGAAGATAAATTTTGTTTCTAGATTTATTCCTGGGTTCACGGAAATTGTTAGGCCACTTCAGAAAATGATTAAGAAAGATGCTGATTTTAAATGGTCTACTGATGAGAAGCAATCTTTTCATGACATCTTAAAAGCTATTACTGAAGCTCCTACTCTAACTAGCCCATATTTTTCCAAACCTTTCATTTTGTATACGTTTGCTTTGGATTCTTCATATGCTGCTGTTCTGACACAGAAAAACCAGGAAAATAATGAAGCTTCTATCACTTTTATGAGTTCTGGTTTGAACGGTGCAGAGTTGAACTACCCAGAAGTAGACAAGCAAGCTTTCACTGTTTTCAAATCTGTCAAACATTTCAGGCCTTACTTGCTGAAGTCCCACACCAAAGTCATTGTACCATATTATGCAGTTAGAAATCTCTTCGTACAAAAGGATCTTGGTGAAAAACGAGCACATTGGGTTACAACACTTCAGGAATATGACCTGGAAATAAAACCTTTAAAAATTGTTAGGGGACAAGGACTCTGCAAGCTAGCAGCTGGGTCTACGGACAGTTCTGAATCTGATCTGCACTTCTTTAGTGAACCTTCTTTATTTGAAAGGGAAGTTTTTCCAATCTCTACTCCTTCTGATTCTTGGTATAATGATATTAAGTTCTTTTTATTGCATGGGAATGCTTCTGAACATTTAGACCCATGTAGTAAAAGAGATTTGAGATTGAGATCTGCCCCTTATCAGCTTATTGATAACATTTTGTTTAGAAAGAATTTCGAAGGATTTCTCCTTCGTTGTCTAGAAAGAAATGAGGCTGATAATGTGTTATCTCAACTACATGCAGGACCAGCCGGAGGACACTTTGGCGGAGAAACCACTGCACATAAGATAATTAAAGCTGGTTACTACTAGCCTACATTGTTCAAAGACGCATATGCTTTCTCCAGGAAGTGTCAGGAGTGTCACAGAGCAGGAGGTAGACTGAAGAAGGCAGTGTTACCCCTCCAGCCGGTTATTATCGAAGTCCCATTTCAGCATTGGGGTCTGGATATTGTTGGCTCGATCACACCAGCTTCTTCACAGCAGCATAAATACATTCTGACAGCCATAGACTACTTCACCAGATGGGTTGAATCCATCCCTTTGCGAGTAGTTAATTCGGAACAGGTGATATCATTCCTTGATTCTTTTATTATCACCAGATTCGGTGTTCCTGAATCTTTGATTTTTGACAATGCAACTTATTTTTCTTCTGTTAAATTAACTGAGTATGCATTGGAAAGGGGTATAAAGTTAAAGTATTCAGCTAATTATTATCCCCAGGGTAACGGGTTAGCTGAATCTTCTAATAAAAATTTAATCAAGATTCTCAAACGTACGGTGGTAAATCATCACAGGAATTGGCATAACACTTTATCGAATGCCTTGTGGGCTGACAAAGTGACTCCCAAAGCTGCTATAGGAAACTCTCCCTTTTTCCTGGTATATGGCAAGGAAGCTATTTTTCCTCCTCATTTGTTCTTACCCTCTTTACAGCTCTCCCAGTCAGTGCAGAAGACACCATGTTCTGCCATGGAGCATCGAATTAACACCTTGCATAAACTGGAGGAAGATAGGGAGTTGGCTAGGAAAAAGTTTGAAAAACACTAGCAGACCGTGAAGCGTTGGTTTGATCTTAGAAAGTCAGTCAGTCGAGATTTGGAAGTAGGTGACCTAGTCCTGAAATGGGACAAGGAGCACGAAGACAAAGGAAAACATATGAAGTTCCAATGCCTGTGGCTGGGACCATTTATTATTACAAAAAAACTTGGTCCTAGCAATTTCAGGTTGCAAACATTGGAAGGTGACATTGACAACCTTCCAGTAAATGGTCACCTGATTAAGAGATATTTTTGCTGATCCCCCTCAAGGGATTATCCTGTATATACCTGGTGTGGTGTGCTTGCTCAGTGAATTTTATTTCCTTTTCTTTTGATTTGTTTATATTTTCCCATATTTATTTGCTGTTTTATTTGCGTGTTGCGAGCCTGATCAATTTATCAAACCTCAAACTGATGACTGCTTTCAAGTTCTGTAATTGATTTGTAAATTATGCACGAAGACATTACTATCCTGGAAACTGTCATACTGTTTTACTTCTTGAACAGAGAATGGTGTTTTCATCGTTCTAGATTTTACCAGAAAATTTTAAACCATGTTAATATTAATTAATTATATCAGTCTCTGCAAAGATCTTCCTAAAGGGATTAGGGCAGTACTTGGTAAAGTTATCTATTTAAATCTTTTACGCCATCTCTTCTCGTAAAGAGGATCAGATTTTTCCCCCCCATCTGCAAAGATAATCTCATCTGAGATTAACAATAATTACGTTCTGGACAAGGATGGACTTGAATATTTGTAAAAAACAATCTGAAGGACAGAAGGTCTCATAATGAGCTGATCTGTTCAGGATCATAGGTTTTCATTCAGTAACATTGTCGTCTCTGGTCACCAAGCCTGGGCAATGACCCTTGGACAAAGAACCCTAAGGGATGAAAGGTCTCATCACGAGCCGGATCATTTTACTGTAATGCAGACTGGTGACTGAAATGGTTATTATCTGGTTACCAAGCCTAAACCATGGCCTTCATGAGTAATAAAATTAAAAGAAAATAATGGTAACAATTCACCACAACCAGAATTGTATATTTATAACTAGCAGATGGGATACTGGCATTCTGTGGGTTTTGAAGCAACCTTGTCGAGGCTATCGACGCCTGCTGGTAGCAGGGCCATGCTTGTGGTATTGAGATTTTATTCTTTAAGACTAAGCCATTTATTGTCTTACTCTTTAAGGACTGATTTTTGTTAGAAACCTGATTTTTATCAAATGAATGACTGAAACTGTAATTTTCTGGTAATTTTTAGAACTGTGAAATACTTGAATCTGTTTGAGATGTTAAAATAGTGATCTCTATATAATGGCTCATATTAAGGATTTAATTTCTTTGTTTTCATGATTTCAGGTCAAATGAACAGACATAACTATTCCACCCAGCAAGTCGCCATCTTTTGTGCCCCTGCTCAACAGCCTTTAAAAAACATATTTCATCAAACAAAATCCCATTTTGTTTTGATGAAATGTTCAAATTTTAAAGGGACAAATCCAATGAATTATCAGCTACTGAAAGGGTGGCTTTCCTTGAGCTACTGATTCAGTGAAATTCCATATTTTTGAACAACCTTTGCGAACTATATTAGATTAATGAAATCACTATTATGAAGTTATTATTTTGGGTGGATTTATACTTAAAAAAAAAAAATCAAAGGATGAGTATTAATGATTCCCATACCTGTTATCATCATCCTCATCTTGCATCTTATCCAAAACATTATAAATTGATTTTATTGTTGGATTTTGTTACTATAATTTTTTATAAGCTCACGATATTGGAATAGTTGATCTTGGTATGGTCTGTCACATTATTATGGATTTCATGCGTAGTCTGATTAATGGTTATCAATGGTCGGATCTTTATAACTCTGATAAAGCCTAGACATATGTCTTACGTTCCATATCCTAAGTTTACAAACCATCGTTGATATTAACCGTTTATGTCGACTTTTATATGGTTTATATTCCAAAGTCTAGTTTCGACTTGATGGTTTGTATTATGTTGTATTGTCTGCCACCTTTGAAGGGTAAGTCAAATCTACGGTAAGGGTGATATGTATTATGGTTTATTGTTAGATCAATTTATGCCGTCGCCTCCAATTCTGATCCACCTGTTGCGAAGTCGATATGCTGTCATTACACTGGTACTAAACCCTTTCCATCACTTTTAAGTCCCAGTACTTGTCCTCCATCGTGGCTATCTATCAATGGAACACCTGTTTTATGTATAGCGAAGGGCTTCATATCATGAATGACGGATAAATAATGATAAAATGAGTTATCTAGAGTCTTTGACCGTCATTCCTCATTAATCGATTACCTCTCTAAGCGATAATGTCTTCGTTTATGTCGAACTTGCAGGGGTGTAGTCTGCGTTTGTTCATGGCTTATTTTTCTTATCACAAGGTTAAGTTTCATTACTTGTTCTTTCCCAGTCTTTACCCAGAGTGCTCGTTCTCTAATTTGTTGTCTTGTGCTGAGTTGTGGTATTTGTTCTATGTGTGGCTACGTGCCTTGACACAGTCGGTCATGGCGCCGGTGGTGAGGTTCGAGCCTTGCGAAATGAAATTGTTGGATTCGAAGCCTGAGCTGTCAGCAAAGTTCGAGGCTATTTTGTGGATGTCGTTTATAAGGAAACTCTTGGATTCGAACCCCGAGGTCACGAGGGTTTTTGCTGTTACGTTGGTTGATTTTCAGGCAGAAGTGGGTGATCTCCATTTTCGGGTGGATGAGCGATCAGTAGTGCTTGCCACTGGTCTGTCACTGACTGGCAAGAGATGGTTTAAATATAAGAGAATGGACATTACTGAGTGGCGATAGCTACTAAAGAACCCTGGTCAAGAAGTATCGTTCCGTAGTGGAGTAGCTCGCAAGTACTTCAAAAATGAGTGGCGCCCTGTTCTGGACTTGATCCACAGATACCTGACTTGTGAAGGTCGCTTGTCTTTAGCGTACGTCTATCATCTCAGGCTGATGTCTGCATTTATAGGTTTCCCACTGAACTTACCTTATTATCTGTTGCAAAGTCTGTTTAAGATGTCTGCTAACAGAGCCTTTAAACCTGTCGAGAACAACCATCCCAAATAGCTTGGAGCCTGCTTTAAGGATCCCGGTCTGGGTTGTCTCCCCCATTGCGTGCATAGTCATCTACGCTCATCAACACAACGATATCAGTGGAGCCCAAAAAAATAGATGTTGATGTTGTTGTTGTCACCCATGTAGGAGCAACAATAGGAGAGGATGGGACCTACCCACAAATTCGACTAGCTGGATAGAAGAAGGAACCGTTCAATATCACAACTAAAAAGGAGACATTTTTTGGAGCATGGGATGCAATCGAAAGAAATCTTGGTAAGTCACCTGTCTATGAAATTCCTCCCTCTTTTGATTCCACACTAAAGGTAGGATCATCATGGAAGCATGGTACCTTGTAGCAATTATTTGAAAGTTTCTTGTCATTGGCAAGAGACCCAAACGCTATGGTTGAGATTGAAAATTTATTGCGCTGCCCGGGTAAGGAGTCTGCGGTGAACTCTTTATATAAGAAAAAAGACAAGAAAGGAGATGCATATAAATATTCAGATTGGAGACTATGAAGTCAACTGGGTCATTCTAGATCTAGATTTGGACTTAACTATACTAACAAAAAATACATTGGAAAACATGGGACAACCGACATTGGGATGGTCCCCAGTGCAGCTGCGATTATCCAATCAAGCAAAGGTGCAACCAATTCGATGGGTATCTAACCTGGTAGTAGATGTTGAAGGTATGAGGACTCATGCTAATTTTGACGTAATTGAAGTTTTTAATGGTGAAGGGTCCTACTCCTCTTTGCTAGGGGTTGGATGGGACAATGATAGCATGGAAGTCATCAACTTCAAAAAGTGGATGATGACTTTTGAAAACCAAGACATTCAGGTCAATACACCTATGGACCCTGATGAAGGCTGGTGATACATTGAACCAGTAAAATATGAATTTGTCAAGGCATGGGACCATGCCTACAATATCTCAGAAGATTACGTTCACCCCACGGCTGACAGAGAACTCAGTTGGCATAGTGCTAATTCTGCATCTTCTGATTTTTAGGATGCACTAGAAATTAGTAAAATTGAATGCATGAGATGTCCTTTAAGAAGTGCAGATTAATCACGCAGTCATTGCACCAGGTTGTGACTAAGATTGTAGAACTATCGCTTTATGAAGGGATTCCTGAACTTTCTATTTTCTTAATGGAATTTGAAGAAAAGGTCTCAGAACCACAACGATTGCTCACACTAGAAGAAGCACTGAAGGCTACTTCATCACATTGGTGGGAAACTCACCAAAATACAATTATTGTATGGGCCTAGTGTTGACGATTGATGACAGTTGGCTTCGGAAATGCAAAAGAATACTATGATGGGAGGTACGATTGATGGAATGACCATAGCGGCCATTGCATAGAATTCCAAACATTGCGGGAATCATGGCCAAAGGATGAATGGGTCCATGCCTTTATTCAAACCCTAGATGAAATGCCAAGATCATGGTATATATCAGTGGAGCTATGATGGAACATCACCACTTAGGATGAGCTGATGGTTTGTTTTACACAGACCTTTCACTTTACAGCCGCTAATCCTGGTGTTCAAAATGCACTTCATATTATTTGGGACGTGGTCCTAAAAGTTGTAACAGTCACATACCCAGTGGATCCACATGTGCACTGCCACATAAAATCGATAATGCTATAACATGTCTAGAGAGCCTGAAGATGATGATGAACTATAGAATATCAACATCCCAGAGATAGAAGGAATTAGGGATGTTGGAGCACCATATGTACCAACTGATCCCATGAGTTAGCTGTTGAAGATCCAGAAGGTTAACATTTGGACAAAAGAGAACCTGAATTTTTCCAGTGTTGGGGACTATTGGGATGAGGATACCATGGCAAGAATCACATAATTGCTACATGAATTTCAGGATCTCTTTCTGACTAAGTTCTCAGACATGAAGGGGATATTGGGTGATCTCAGAAAGATGAAGATCCCACTAAAACTAGATGCAAGACTGGCACAACAGAGACCGTATCGCTTAAATCTATGGTACAAAGAAAGAGTCAAGTCTGAAATTGACCAGATGTTGGAAGCTTAAATCATTGAGCTGATAGAAGAATCTGAATGGATCAGTCACATGGTGGTCCAAGACAAGAAAATAAGTGAAGTTTGGATCTGTGTCGACTTAAGAAAATTGAATGATGCCTCTATGCATGACCCATTTTTGACCCCATTCACTGATGAGGTACTTGAAGGAGTATGCTATCAAGAAACGTATTCTTTCACAGAAGAATTCTCTATTTATCACAAAATCAGAATTGCTAAGGAGAATTGACACAAAACTACCTTTGTCACTAATTGGGGCTGCTTCCAATGCACGGTGATGTATTTTGGGTTACATAACAAACCCATAATCGTTTCTCGAGTGGTTGTCACAGCATTTAAATATTTCATTCAAAAGTTCCTATAGGTGTATATGGATTATTGGACAGTGTATGTCGTAATCAAGGATCATTTGGAAAACCTTCGACTAATGCTGGAGAGGTGTCAACATCATTAGATCGCACTAAAATCCAAGAAGTACATTTTTTGTGCACCATTTGGGATCCTGTTGGGTCACATTGTGTGCAAACAAGGATTATTGGTTGACCCTGCAAAGATAGCACTCATTTTGAGCTTACCACCACCCACTAATGTAAATATGCTCAGAGCAACATTGGGGCACACTAGATACTATCGCAAATTTATTAAAGGATATGTTGTAATCACTGCCCCAATGGAGAAACTACTGAAGAAAGATGTTTTCTTTATCTGGAGTCCAGAATGTCAAGGTAGCTTCGATACACTGAAGGCTAAGATGGCTTCAGCACCGATACTTGTATTCCCAGATTGGAACAAATAATTCCATGTGCATGTTGATGCATCTTCTATTGTGCTAGGAGTAGTGCCCACACAGCTAGGAGAAGGAGTTCTGGATCACCCAATTGCTTTTGCTAGTCAGAAGCTATCATTCGCTGAGAAGAATTAAATGACCACAGAGCGTGAAGTTCTGGCGATGCTCTATGCGCTTCAAAATTTCACACATTACCTCTTAGGTGGCCACTTCAAAATGTCTACTGACCACTCTTCTTTGAAGTACCTGGTCAATAAGCTTATGTTAGGGGGGAAGATATGTCATTGGTTACTTCTCTTTCAGGATTTTGATTTTGAAATAATTGTAAAGTCGGTTCACTTGAATGTTGGCCCTGATCATTTATCCAGAATCATAACAAGAGAAGATCCTACTAATATTGAAGATGCATTGCCCAATGCACAGTTATTTCGAGTTGACATGGCTGAAGACCATTATGCCCCAATAATCTAGTTCTTGGCAATAGGAATCGCAACAGAAAAATTTTCCATAAGTCAAAAGAAGCAGTTGGTGGTTAAAGATTCTAATTATCAGTTGATTACCAGACACTTGTATAAGCTAGGACTTGATGAAATCTTGATGCGATTTGTCCTACTACATGAACAAGGGAGGAGCTTAGAGGAAGCACATGCAAGATTCGCTAGGGGGAACTACAGGGGTAATGAAAGAATAGGTAAGGTTCTTTGTAGAGGTATTTGGTGGCCTACCATCCACAATGATGCGACAGAATATGTGTGAAGCTGCGATGTCTATCAATGCACTAGGAAGCCATCGCGAAGAGATGAGATGTTACTAGTTCCGTAGGTGACTTTGAAACCTTTTGAGAAATGGTCTGTGGATTTCGTGGGTCCAATCAACCCACCCAAAAAAATATTTGGTGCACTCTACATAATCACAACAACAAACTACTTGACCAGATGGATGAAGGCTACATCAGTTGTGGACTGCACTGCCGCGACATCAACAATATTTCTATTTGATAACATTGTGATGTGGTTTGGATGTCCAGGAGTATTTATGAGCAACCAGGGAATCCATTTTATCAATCGTACAGTATGAGTACTACCAAAGGAACTACAGATACAACACAATAAAAGTACACCATATCATTTGCAGGCAAATGGGACAGTATAATCCTTCAACAAAATCTTGGAGCATGTACTTACAAAGGTATGTAATGCTAATCGAGATGACTAGGATTTGAAAATTCTAGCTGTGCTCTGGGCGTATTGCACCAATTGCAAGATATTGACAAGGAAAACAATGTTCAAATTAGTATATGGTAAAAAGGCAGTCATGCCTTTAGAGTACATTGTTCCCAGTCTACGCATTGCATCCGCCAAATGCATGGATGATGAAACCGCACTAGAAGAGAACGCAATGCAGTTAATACAGCTTAACGAAGACTGCTTCATTGCAGGATTCCATTAGCATGTCGAGAAGGATCGACAGAACACATGGCATGATCGCCATATAAAAAACAAACATTTTCAGTAAGGAGATTTAGTGCTGATCTACGACAACAATTTATTGAAGCATCTAGGTAAGTTATAGATGCACTGGTTAGGACCCTATCTTTTTATTTCTATTACCTTTGGGGGTGTAGTTCAATTACAATGGTTAGATGGGGTAGTGCTACAAAACTTTTGAATTCCAGTTTCTTGAAGCCATATCGGATGGAGAAAGAACTGTGCAATTCCTAAGGCACTGCAGAATGGAAAAAAAAAGATATAGGAAATATAGAAAAAGGAAGGGCAAGCCGGAAGGAAGGGGCTATGCACGAATAGGGGACATTAGCATAGTCTGGTAGCCATACTATGACAGCCGTAGGGGCACAATTTGGTTAAATTATAAATAAATATAGACAGTTAAGAGTGGTGAACCAACGACATTCATTGAAGCGACATGCATTTATGGCCGATCCGACCGTCAGAGGGATAGGGCCAACAACAGAATCAGGACATTAATGATGGATTTGATCATGATGGATGTGGGTGATTTGGTAATGATGAGGATAGATTCATGAAATTCTATAAGACATCATGGGATGTGGGCTGATAGCACCACTATTCTAAGATGATCCAAGAGAAATACAGAGCTAAGTAAGTTGTGTGAGCTTCGAACGATAGCAAGAGAGTGTGACTGGTGTGTTAGCTCAATAAGGCGTATTGGTGACACATGCTGAGTAATCCTAACACTGTGGAGATTTCAAGTGAGCTGGATTCACCCGTTTGGCCAACTTCCATTGTTGAAGAATTCATGAGCATGTTGGTAGGATCCTCATCGATCCTGAGAGGAAAGAGGAAGGGCCAGAAATTGGGCTCCACGCCGCCGTAGAAAAGACAGACATGAACCTCTATCAGGGCACAAGGGGAAGGAACAATGTAAATGGGGACATCCAGCTCTGGGGCTGTGGAAACTATGGTTTGCACCAGGGTTTTCATGAAGGATATTCCAAGGTACATTGTTACCACCCACCCTAGTGCGAACCCTCATCATTTGACCAAAAATCAGAAGTATCAGCCAAAAATGTCGTCGCTGCCAACATGAATGACATGCCCCATTAACACTATCCCTGCATTGATAAAGATGAAGTATGAGGACCATGATTTGTTTCTATGGAAGGACATAGCAGATGAACCCTATGATTCACTCCCTTTAGTTGCATGTGACCCAATTGAGCGCATTCCGTACCCATGGGCACAAGGGTTGAACAAATCCGGGTTGTTGGGGCTTATCATCATGCCGCATTTTGGGTGGTTGAATGAAGCAAATGCGTGCATCAAACATATTTTGGCATGTTTTCATGGATGGATGCTATGGTTGTACATGCCAATCATGATTATAGTGGACTTGATATCAGATATCACAGGGTTGCCAAAGGATGGGGCAGACCCATCACAATACTTCAGAGGAAGAGATAATGATAAGAAACTTGCTGCATGGTTGAAGGAGAGGTACAATTTGTAGCATGATGGTACATCATATCGTATTGAAAATATTAATGAGAGGTTCGTGCATATTTATACATGGATTTTGGCAAGTAAAATTGTCAGAAAGAATCACCCTGTTGAGTGCAACTCAAGGGTGATTGCATGCACACAATAGTGCACTGAGGGAGTTGAAATGAACTGGTCCCTCTTTTTATTGAATTAGTTCACCAAGGATGTGGTTGCGATCCAGGATGGGGAGAGGCCCTTTAATTACAGTTGGTCACTGATCTTGATTGTGTTAGTGGCTTGGATGGATCCAGAAGACTACCAATGCATGGATGTGGAGGATGTTAAGGTATACAAAGGCGCTTGATACCAGAATTTGTGGTGGGTAGAAGAGTCTAGTCGATAAGTGGATTGCATCATCCAATTTTGGGTATACTAAGAGGAATTACAAGTAGCAACTATTAAAATCCCATAGATATTAGACGTAGCAGTAGTAAAATATCAGTGGATTCTGTGGTTCGCCATCAGGCCGCACACTATTCAGATCTAGGATCGCCATGACCTTGACTAGCAATGGCTGCTAATGGATTATAAGGTGACAGATGAATAATTGGATGGAATGGTTCAGGATTGGACAGCAGAATGGTGGAAACCAATAAGTTCTAAGGAAGTATCAATGGGACTACCTACAAATGCACCTAAGGATCCAATCATAGGAGCCAAATAACAGAGTCACCACAACTCTGATGGCGAATCCTTCATATAAACCCTCATCGACGTTGAGGCACAACATATCTTTAAATAGATCAGGATGAAGCAGAAAATGGAAAAGGATGCCACCAATAGTACCAATTCCATGTTGGAAGCACAATTATAGAGGCTCATTAAGGTCGTCATGGACTCCACTGATGTTGCCGCAAAAGAAATGAGGAGGTCTTCCCAAGAAGGTTTTTTCAAGGTACGCACAAAGATAGATTATATATATAATGTTGTAGTAAGAAGCAGACCAGAAGGTGCAGGTGTGTAGGAATTTGCATCGATTAGCACTGATCCATGTGCCAGGAACGTTCAGGTTCCCCTGACTATGATCGACGCTAGACGAGAGGATATCAAAACCTCAGTGAAGCAAGTATAGAGAATTGCATTGGACATCAACAAAGTATCAACCCAGATGCTAGTACACATGTAGTAGGTTGCCAACCAGGAGTTGGCTAATAGGTAGAAGGAGATCAACGATTGGGATCTAGGGGTGCAAGATGAAGACGAGAAACCGAGGAAGGAATTAGAGGAGCTGTGACAGGTAAAGGAGAATCTAGCAGCAGAAAGAGCGCAGGATATCACAACATCGAAGATGGTGCAGGATGAACTGAAGAGGAAGGCTGCTGAGGAGATTACTGAACTAAAAAAGGAAACTGATTGCCTTGTTATTGAGAAGGAGTTGTTGATCACCGGTCAGGGGCAGGTAGAAGATGCCATTACAATTTCTTTCCAGTACATCCATGAAAGCACAACAGAGATGGACACAGTTTCCAAGGCCAAGTGACTTGGAGAAGTTATCGCACAACTCTAGTTGGAAAAAAGCCTGTTAAATGCCATGGTTTACCCAAATACACCACCAGAGCAAGTTTCAAAATGAAAGAGTTCCATTGAAGAGATCATGACACAGTTTGAAGACATGGAGCAGGACACAAAGAAGGTCATGGAGGCAACGCTACAATTTTGAGTTAGTGTCATTTAGGATGAGTAGCTCGATCAATTAACCCAGTAGTTGTGGGAATTCGAGACCTAGTTGGAAACATTGAAGATGAAGTTAAGGAAATTTCCACCTATTGTGTCAATCATGGGATCTGTAGAACTGAAGGAGCTCGAGCAGTGAGTTGCAAAGCCACAAGAGCGATAGCGAAAACACAGTGACTAGTGTGACGAGTTTCAGGAGATTGGTGCACAACTGTCAGTAAAATAAGTTGTTGCATTGCAAGTGGTATAGGATAGAAAGAAAGAGGTCAATTCCAATATGGTGGAGCACCCATTGAAATAGGATTTCCTTACATGTTAGGATGTTTCTAAGAAATTCAAAGAACAATTCACATAAATTTCTTAACAATACGAGGACTTCAAGATTAAGATCAATGAGTACACTAAGTCTATCTGGCATGGATCGAGGAAGAGCGACAAGAATATGTTGGGGGCCTTATTGGCAAGGGTTTGGGTTATGTTACGCAGCATCCATGATCCTGCACAAGTTCAAAAGACACTGCACAAGACAAAGATAGTGCGATAGGCTGACGATAGACTAATTTTTGTGGATATTGGTCATTAGTCAGTTAAATCAGTTAGGAGTTAGTTAGAAGTGGACCATGAATGTAAAGGCACAAGCCTATATATAGAAAGAAGAATTGTGAATGAATATATATTAGAATGATTGATGCGATAGAGCATTTGAACTATTGTAGACGAATTGTTATCTGTTTTGATCTGTGGATGGATGTGGATAAGTAATATGATAATATGGATGTTGATCTGAATCAATGTTGTCTTCTTTTGTCTTTACTATATTTATGCTCTTGATGATGAATGTTAAGGGAATCTGAAATAGGGATCTATGATGCTATGTTGTTCCCTTTATGAATGATGCCATGTTTTCTGATTTGGATCTGTTACAGTTGTGAATGAATGAATGATGCACAATAATGAATGGTTTTGTTGGAAATATTGATCTAATATCATTGTTGATTTGATGATCCATCAATTCCCTAACCCTCTTCTATACTGCAAAAAATTGGTTTCGCCAACCTTCCCTCAAACATCTTGGGTGAGACCTCATCTGCTCTGTGGGTGTTGCTTGATAGGGTAAAACCTGTCTGGGCCAATGCTCAAGGAGATCGCGATGAGTTGAATGTTGACAGAGGGGACCCCTATCAACTGGGTTTTGTTGGTTGAGGGTTGAGCCAATAAATGATATGGATAGTAGAGAATTATTTTAATATCATCCACACGTAGTGACTAGCTTCAAGAAAATTGTCACAAAAAAGCATGAAATGTCATTTATAACAGTTGGGTAAGGTTTTTATGAAATGACTGTTCTAGTCACTTCCTTCAGAGATGTTTAAACTAAAACAAGGTGAATTTTGAGAAACCTATAGAGTTTCTTATTCAGAATAGGATGAGCTACAAAAACGTCTGCCAATTTTTACATAGGTGTCATAGCTCAAGAGAAATGAATTGATATTCACAGGCCAATTTTCCAGAAATTCAAAATACTGTCAGAGTCATCCAATTTAAGTACATGTTCCAAATATCTGTAGCAGAATATATAAACATGAATACATGGGTTTTGTTGGGTACATATGGACCTACAATGCTCTCTCTCAGATTTCACAAAGCTGTCACCAATTGAGATATGCAAGTGGTGCTCTAAATCCTATATTTCATCAATCGATCTCCTAAAAGAGGTGAAATGATGAGGATTAGGGAGAAGCTTTATAATAAATTTTTTTTTCAATGAAGAAAGTGTCCTTCACCTATGTTGTTCAACAAAACTTCCATGCTGAGTTAGCACAAGGCCATTGGGGGTGCTCTAAAACATCATTTTCAACCAGCAAGCCTGAGTCCTAGATGCCATATTTGTTGTTTTGATCAATCACATGCATCATAACATGCTTTCCCAATTTGTTTGTGATCATGGAAAATACTCCACCTCGATAATTTGTAAGTAATTTGATTCCCACGCTGTAACTGAATTTGTCTGTATTTCAAGGTTGGTCTCAAGAGCCCATGACACTATAAATGTAACCTCAATAGAAAAAGAAAGTGTTGGAACATTCATTCAGAAGTCTTCCATGCTTGGGTTTTGTAGCTGTGTCATTTTCTTGGAAGTATTAATGAAGCATATTTTCGTAGTTTTCATAGATTCATCAAGTTGTTCCATGTTCAATTGTGTTTTCCTGTATTTCTATTTCCATGTATGTGCATTGCTTCCAATACATTTCTATATTGTGTGTAAGGAATTCATCCTTGTTAGATTCTCCTTATATGAGAATTTGTATTTGTTATGTGTGTATAATGAATGAAATGGAATTCATCCCTAGGTAGAGGCTATGTTTCAGCGATTATCCTCTATTGTTGTTTCAACTAAAGGTGTTCCAAGAGATTAATCCATAGACAGGTGCCTCTTGTTTCACCTATATTTCTTCATTTCAATATCTCATTACATCAAGTTATTAGACGGAATATAACAACCACGTTTCCTCAGATTACATAAGATAATCCAAACTCAATATTGTTGTAATACCATTGAGTATTTTTAGGTTGTGTCTCCATTTCCCAATGGTACTTCTTGTTTGTTTGTCTTACCATATTCAAAATTAAAAATATCATGTTCTTATTAGATATATAGCCTTTTGATCACTTTCTTAAATCCATATGTGTATGTGAATGTTCTTGTGACAAAGAGAGAGCCTTCTTTGACTGTATAGGCTAGAATACAATATAAATATTGGTTTGAAATGGTTACCCAAGTGATATCCTACCACAACCACAGGAAAATCATTGGGTGATAACATGATGTACAGATAAAAACACTAATATTTCTGCAACTTTAATTAAAATATGATATATTACTTGCACAGAATATATAAAAAAATTGGACTATGCAGATAAAGGTATTTTACTGAAAAATTCATAGGCATGGAAGCAGGAAGAGGGAAGCAACCAAGGAAATTTTCAGGACATAGAATTAATTTTCCCTAACACATTTATATCAGGGACCATTTAGATTTCAGATTCAGCTATGTTGAACCTTACTCCCATGCTTTTGGGTCACCCAACCATGAAACTAGGAAGATTCCTTCATATCCCTTCAACCATAGGCTTGGGGAAATGCACAGATATTATATCAGACATTAATAAATCATTAAATAATGTTTGGAAAGTTTGTAATATTTCCACATAGGTTTGGGAAGCTTAGGATAGAATTCGTAGGATTTGGCAATTTTAGCTTGGTGAGGCCCTATGTAGTGGAGACTTCTCAAACCAGGAATGACTCCAACAAATATCCAGTTTCAAGTTTTGGTTGGAAATAGGGGTAATTTATTGTTAGTTTTTCAACATTAAGCTAGCATTTTGTTAGGATCTATATTGAGAGAATAACAAGTATAGCAATCAAACTCAAGAGACAATGAACACAGTGTTTTTGATCGGGGAAACCATAAATGGAGAAAACCCCACAAATTCCTCAGATATAGAATCAACACAAGATTTAAAACCCCAAAACAGTAAGATGCACTCTCTACAACAGTAATCTTCTTCTTGTCTAGCCCCAGTGTCTTCTCCTTCATCAACTATGCACTACACTTGAATGTGTGAGTGATGTGTGCTAAATAGAGATCCCAGCTCTCTATTTATACTAATCCCAACATGACTAAAACCCTACTAGATCCGACCTCTACTTGGAGAGTCTAATAACCCTAGTGCCATGGAACTACGGGGACTTTAACCCTTAGACAATAAGAGGGTTACCCACTATGACTTGACATGACTTGTTTACATTATTGATCCTCTCGATTGAAACATCGGGGCATGACAACATGACTCAAATACATAATAGATACATCCTAGAATAAAAATCGGGTTACAATACATAAGATACGTAGATGAATACATTCCAAAGTTACAAATACATCAACACTCCCTCTTAACTAGGAAGGTATTCTTTCGACACATTTTTCAGCACTGGTCTTCTTCTCTGTATCAACTGGATCATCCTATCATCTGCATCTCGATTATTATGAGTCTTCAAGTCATCCTTATCCTTTGAATCTGGATCATCTCTCGATCCGGATCGTCATGGGACATCATCACTGGATCTGGATCAACATCACTAGATCTGGATCATCACTCGAACTGGATCATCACTCAATCTAGATCTAGATCTGGATCATCTCTTGATCTGGATCATCACTTCCGGATCTAGATCATCACTCGATTTGGATCTCTCGGAGTCTTCATAACTAGATCTGGATCTCACCTGGTCATCATCATGTGTGTGCTATCTCGTCATAGGAAGTTCTACAGAGTCAGCCGTCCTACATGCTGGGTGTATTCCTACCTCCTTGTAGGTCATTGGTAGCCCTTACATCTGACCTACTCATCAGAATGGCCAGCACTCACATCTGACCTACTCGTCAGAAAGGTGGTAGCCCTTATATCTGATCATATAGGACCTAATCCTACAGTCACATCAGAATGGCCAGCACTCACATCTGATCTACTCATCAAAAAAGTGGTATCCCTTATATCTATGTGGGAGCTCATCCTACATTAGAATGGATAGCACTCACATCTGACCCGCTCGTCAGAATGGTGGTAGCCCTTACATCTGTCCTACTCGATAGAATGGTCAGCACTCACATATGACCTACTCTTTAGAATGGTGGTAGCCCTTACATCTATCCTACTCAACAATATGGCCAGCACTCACATCTGAACTACTTGTCAGAAAGGAAGTAGCCCTTACATCTATCCTACTCGACAAAATGGCCAGCACTCACATCTGACCTACTCGTCAGAATGGTGGTAGCCCTTGCATCTGTCCTACTCAATAGAATGGCCAACACTCACATCTGACATGGAAGGAACCAAATCCTTTAGCCATGAACAGAATGGCACTTCCCTTACATCTAACCTGCTCATCAGAATGGCGGTAGCCCTTACATCTGTCTTACTTGAAAGAATGGCCAGTGCTCACATCTGACATGGAAGGAACTAAATCCTCTCACCATGACAGAATGGCTAAGTCCTTACATCGAACCTGCTTGTTAGAATGGATTTGGGAATCATCACTTTCCCTTGGAGGAAACCTTGATCTAGAGAACACCAAGCTTCTCCCTGAAGTACTCGAACTTCACTCTGGCTAATGGCTTCGTCAACACATTAGCTATCTATTCCTCCATTGCAACATATTGGAGCTTCACTGCTCCCCTCTGCCGCACCATATCCCTGATATAGTGATACTTGATCTCAATATGCTTCGACTTGTCATGGAATACTGGATTCTCTGACAACTTCACACAACTCTGGTTGTCACAATGTATACAAGTAGTAGCCAACTAGAGATCAAATATATTAGATAGTAGCTTCCATAGCCATACTGCCTCACAACTAGATGAACAAGCTACGACATACTCTTCTTCAGCTGTACTTAGTGCCACATAGGATTGCTTCCTGCTAAACCAAGAGATCACACCTAATCCCATACTGAAGCAACACCCTGAAGTGCTCTTCCTATTGATGGCACTGCTTGCCAAATCTGAATGAACATAACCCTCGAGGTTAATCTTTTGATTCGCATCATACTTGAGCCCATAATCAATTGTACCCCTCAAGTACCTCAGAATATGCTTTGCAGCAATCAAGTGAACATTTCTCAAATTTGTCAAGAACTGGCTCAAGGTGTTCATAGCAAAGCAAATGTCGGGTCTTGTGTTCGTCAGGTCCATCAATGACCCAATCATTTGACGATACATCGTAGCATCAACCATCTCTGAAGAAGCATCATTCAATAGCTTCAGGTTTGATGCCATAGGTGTGGCCATAATCTTGAAGTCCATCATCCCAAACCTCTTCAGGATATCTACTGCATACTTCCCTTGTCCAAGGAAGATTCCATCCGCACTCTGCCACACCTCCATACCTAGAAAGTAATGCATCATACCCAAGTCCTTCATCCCGAACTCGAAAGCAAGCTTTCTCTTTGTATCAGTAATCAACCCATCCATACCTGTCATAAATAGATCATCTACATATAGTAGACGCATCACTGGGTTGCCATCTTCAACCTTGTAGTAAAGGTTGGAATCTACTTTACTCTTGGTAAAGCCCAAACTAGATAGAAATCTATCAATTCTACCATATCATGTCTTGGGTGCCTATTTCAAACCGTACAAGGCTTTCTTCAATCTGCATACATGAGACTCCCTATCATGTGTCTCAAAACTAAGTGGTTGTTCTACATACACTTCCTCTTCTACTACACCATTCAAGAAAGTAGTCTTGACATCCATTTGGTGTATCTTCCATTTCATCACTGTAGCCAGAGCAAGTACTGATCTAATGGAAGTGTATCTGGCTATAGGTGCAAAAGTCTCTTCATAGTCTATTCCCTCTTTTTGAGAGAAACCTCAAGCTACAAATATTTCCTTATACTTTTCAATGCTACCATCTGCAGCATGCTTGATCTTGTAGATCCATTTGGAAGTTACAACTGACCTCCTGTCTGGTCTTGGGACAACACACCAAACATCATTCTTCATGATCAATTGGTACTCTTCAATCATAGCATCCTTCCATTCTTTCCATTCTGTCCCTTCTTCATAACTGGAAGGTTCTTTATCAATGAAAT
Source organism: Pseudotsuga menziesii (assembly GCA_001517045.1). Lineage (NCBI taxonomy): Eukaryota > Viridiplantae > Streptophyta > Pinopsida > Pinales > Pinaceae > Pseudotsuga > Pseudotsuga menziesii. The sequence goes on from LPNX010069820.1 coordinate 111,210, forward strand.
CACATAGTAAAGCTACATACCTGGAATAGGATCTGGTCCTCTTTCTTTCTCTGTGATTCTCTTCTGGAGCCCCATATATTTCTGCACCTTGGATAAGTTCTCGTACCCAAGCAGGTTTCCTCTTGTGAGGATTCTTCTTTAGAAGTGGATCTACAGGTCTTTGTGGTTCTTCAAATTCTCGATCTTCTTCATTCATGGTTGTATCATGAATCATGGGTGCTTCTGCTTCTTCAGGTTATTCAGTAGGTCTCTTTCTAGATTTGTTGTAAGCTATGTCTTCATCAAATGTCACATCCCTGCTGATGTCAATCTTATTATATCTTGGGAAATATATTTTGTAAGCCTTCGAGCTTTTAGAGTATCCCACAAATATACCCTTCTTTCCTGAAGGATCTAATTTAGTCCTCTTCTCTTTTGGAATGTGGATGTACATAGGACAACCGAATATTCTGACATGGCTAACTTCTAGTTTCTTACTGGAGAAGACTTCTTCAGGAGTCTTGTTTTTTAGTACTCTATGTGGAGTATGGTTCTGTACATACACTGCTGTTCTGGCAGCTTCCACCCAAAGATTCATAGGAAGGTCTTGATCATGAAGCATCACTATTGAAGCTTCCATGATAGTTATGTTCTTCCATTTTGCAACCCCATTCTGTTGCGGATTATAAGGAGTGGAAAACTCCCTCTTAATCCTTGATTCTTTACATAGCTCTCTGAATTCATTTGAAGTGAATTCTACGCCATTATCTGATCAAATGGTATTGATCTTCTTTTTAGTATGGTTTTCGATCAAGGCTTTGAATTATTTGAACTTACTGAATACTTCGTCTTTGTTCTTCATGAAGTAAACCCATGTCTTCCTACAAAAGTCATCAATAAAAGAAACATAATATGCATACCCGCTTAGAGAGTTTGATGACATAGGACCGCATACATCGGAGTGGATGATTTCCAAGATTCCTTTTTCTTTTCTTTCACTTCTTGGAGATGTCTTCTTTGTATTCTTTCCTTTCGCACATCCTTTGTAGACCCCATCATGTTTTGCTTGTATTTCTGGAAGACCTTCGACAGCTTTGCTTGCAATAGGTAGTGCTCTGTAATGCACATGTGCAAGCCTTCTATGCCAAAGTTCACTTGGATCTACTGTGTCATGGACCAAGGCTTTTTCTAGATGGCCCTTTAATTTGTACAATCCTCCTTCTTGTTCTCCAATCACTACCGCATCATCGATAGTCTTTCCTTTTGGCCACATGATGACTTGAACATCTATGAATGCAACCCGTATTCCTTTTGCATCTAATGCTGATATGGAGAGAAGGTTATTTTTGAGTCTTGGCACAAACAATACTTATTTAATTGTTAGATATTTTCCAGAGTCTAACTTATATGAAGATTCCCCACTACCTTTTATTGGATATTGGTAGTCATCTCCTATCTTTACCTTGTGAGGTGATTCATGTTCTGATAGTCTAACCAAGGATTCCTTGAATCTAGTCATATGTTTGGAAGCCCCACTATCTATAAGCCAATCATCACTACCATGAGTAATGTTACCTGTGAGAGATGATATCAGAACATATTCATCCTCGCTTGAAGAATCTTCACTTTCATATCTAGATCTCTTCCTAGATGGTTCATCATCCTCTGCAGCATGAGCATGATGTCTTCTTTTGTTGCTCTTTTTTAATATCTTCTGTTTGTTAGGACAATTCCTTGCATAGTGTCTTGCTTCTTCACAAGTATAGAATATGATCCTAGATACATCTCTTCTAGTATTATTTTTGTGAAAGTGCTTACCTCTAGAACCATGATATTTTCTCTTGCTTGATTTGGAGTGAGACTTGGAGTGTACTGTAAGAGCTTGGTCTTCACTTCCCATCTTCTCTTCTCGAGCTGCTATCCAAGATTCTTCTTGAGAGCACTCTTCCCATAGTCTGCTGAACTTGAATAAATTCTTCCTAGCACAGATTCCTTGGATGAAAGAATCCCATGACCTAGGAATGCCATTCAATGTAGTCATTACAATCTCTACATTTTCCACTTCTTCATCAACTGCTTTTAGTTGATATTTGATCTGAGAAAATCTTGTGAAGTAATACTGGATTGTTTCTGCATTCTGAATCTTCACATTCTTCAGTTGGTTTCTCAGGGTCATCTTCCGATTGATGTTCTTCCCTTAAAACAATTTCGTTAGGGCATCAAACATAGCTTTAGGTGTCTTGAGAGATGACACCTGTGGTATAAGGTGATCCTTGATAGAATCATCAATGATCCTCTTTTCCATAACCATCTTCTTCTTGTGTAAGGACTTTGCCTCATCTCCCTTTGGAACTGGAACCTCCTCATAAATGTAGGAGTCTAATTCATTTTCTTCTAGGACCAAGGAGATCCTATACTTCCAGGCTTGGAAGTTTTCAGCTCCCTCAAGATTTTCATCAAGCTTGGTATGATGAGACATCTTAAATGAGAACCTCAAATGGAAATACAAAAGATTTTGGATCTTACTAGGTTCAAGATGTCGGATCTGAAACTTGAGCCGAAATCTTGCAGAGCTGGTTCAGGAGCAAATTAGGGTTTTGCTTTTCTGGAGTTCTATCTACCCAAATGCCTTGAAATTTGTCCCTAACTTTGATTTTGGGAAGGAGATCAATCCAGGCCTGGACTCACTGAAAAATTCCTCTTCTATGAAAAGCCCTAATTTCCAATAGTAGTGACAGGTCCAAAACTGAAAAACCTCAGAATTGGATTCTGCTTCCACAAGAAGATGCGCCCTAAGGAGGAGAGTTGTTCCACCTTATTTTTGCTGAAAATATGTGAAGGAAGATCCACAAACTAGGAATCCCTAGTTCCCCTGTAGCTACACAGTGTCTTCTTCTTAGGTTAGCTCTGATACCATGTTAGTTTTTCAACATTAAGCTAGCATTATGTTAGGATCTTTACTGAGAGAATAACAAGTACAACAATCAAACACAAGAGAATATGAACATAGTGTTTCTGATTGGGGAAACCATAAATGGAGAAAACCCTGCAACTTCCTCAAAGATAGAATCAGCACAAGATGTAAAACCCCAAAACAGTAAGATGCACTCCCGACAGTAGTAATCTTATTCTTGTCTATCCCAATGTCTTCTCCTTCCTCAACTATGTGCTACACTTGAATGTGTGAGTGATGTGTGCTAAATAGAGATCCCAACTCTCTATTTATACTAATCCCGACATGACTAAAACCCTACTAGGGCCGACCTCTACTTGGAGAGTATAATAACCCTAGTTCCTCGAAACTACGGGGACTTTAACCCTTAGACAATTGGAGGGTTACCCACTATGACTTGACATGACTTGTTTACATTATTGATCCTCCCGATCGGAACATCGGGGCATGACAACATGACTCAAATACATAATAGATACATCCCGGAATAAACATCGGGTTACAATACATAAGATACATAGATGAATACATTCCGAAGTTACAAATACATCAAAATTTATTGACATAAACTACTTTTGGAATGGAATTTGGGTGAACATAAATCTCATAATTAAAGAAGCCATGAGACTAGTGAATTTGAACTAGTCATCTAACACAGGTGTACCGAAAAACATTAAATTCGTATCAAAAGTTTATTAGACCTGAGAATGGAATTTTAAAGAGATTAATACATCTTTACTTGAAACATTGCATCATTTAGAATCATACCTTTTTTCCATTACTCATTTATCATTGCATCAAACTCATCAAAACCCTCATTTAAAGACACATTAAATATCTTTCATAGGAAATTGGACATGTTAGCTTATTGGAAAGAATGCTAACAATATTACAGATATATTAAATAGAACCTATGGACTGATGTACATACAAATTAGGTTTGAATTCTAACCACTCCCAAAATGGGACTCAAAACAGTAGGTACGAGGCCCAACTCTAACATCAATATGGATGGGAGTGTAGGTGAAGCTCTCACTTCATTGGAGCTCGACTTCATTGAGGAGAATGGGTGTAATTAGTTGTTTGAATCTGATCTCATGGGATAATCATCATTTCTCCAACCCTACAATAAGAAAATAAAGGGAAGAAGAAGAGTGGGGAAGGAAGTTTGGGGCACATCTCCCAAATTCTGAGGCACAACACTCAGTAGAAGCTATGCTTCACATAAAAAAAATTCATTAACCAAATAGAGTAATAGAGCTCCCTTTGTCTTTTTTATAAACTTCTCATGACTTATTTAACAGGTAGGTGATCCTTGAGAGAAATTCATCGACATACAAACCCTAACCCTAGCCATATATGCGCCCTCCCTGAGTAATTGGAAAGTAGGGACCATGTGAGTGGTTTCCATGTTCATGTCATTCATATAACTTGGAAACTGCACTTTCCTTGTCCCAGAATTGTTATTTTCCCTGTAACAACTTTTCCTGGCTTCCCTGCATTTCTGACTGAACTCAAAAAGGGAAATTGTGCCCTCCTTTGGTCTAATGTTTCCTTCTTTTTATTATGACAAATTTTTCTGCCTTCTTCTTGTGTCACTACAATCCTAAATGGAAACTGTGCACTCCTTTGGTCTAATGTTTCCGTTTTAGACCACACTATTTGTGTCAAAGCTTTGGCACTTTCTTTCTTCCTTTGACTTATTTCTTTTTTTAGTCTTTTTTTAGTTTCTAAATCTTCTCATTAGCATGTTGGCTTTCCCATTGCGCCCCCCCTGGCATGGCACTTATTTTCCACATATTAAATTTCTCCATAATTAATACTGGCAATAATTAAAATGAAGTACATGCCTAAATAATAATTATTTAGCAAACTTTTCCTAGGTTAATTAATTAATGCCACTTATCCCCCCTACATGCTTATCAAGGTACACACTTTTGGTGTTAACAATGTGGGAACATGGCAGTCTTCCCCTCCCAAATCTACTTGTCCTCAAGCAGAAGCACTCCAGAGTGCTACAATTTTCTCCACCGTGTTTTTCCTACACTACTCTCATCCTGGTCATTTCCCAAATGATCACATATGACAACAAAATTGTCCACCTAGTTGGGGTAACTAAGTAGAATTCCTAGATCCCACTACCTCCTTTGCTAGGATCCAAATACTACTGCTCACTTTCGAAATCTGTCATTCCCAAGAATTCAAGTGTCCCATGGTATCATCTATTTCCTTCCAATAATCAGGAACAACAAAAAAATTCCATCATCATATAGGATTAAAATCATGATGTGGAAATCATACCACCATAATTAAAGTTTAAATTTCTCAATGCAAGATTGAAAAACTATGAGACTTACCCACCCAACATAGAACTATTTATGTGCTTGATGCACACTAGCCCTTAAGATCATAGTTTTGTGTCTGCCATGACATAGGTGTGAGTCCCATGTCCAACCCCAATGAGTATAGGAATCATCCAACCAAAAACTATGCCCAAAATAGTCACAATAAGATGATGCATTCCAATTATCTCCAAGAATGCAAGCAAGAAATACAAATAAGTTTCCCCTCATCCAACCTAAGAAAATACTGACACTCCATCCACAAGGTGCATGTGGAAACTTCCAATGGGTCAACTCTCTGACATTGGTCAAAGGGTACAAGTATCTATCCAACTATGTGGATTTCCTCCACAAAGACCAACTTATGCAACATATTTTTCTAATCAACTCATCTTAGCAGTTTGCTTGCTCAGCTTCCTTCCACTACTCATGAGCTGAATGTTTTCTGCAAGAAGAATCCATGTGTGACATGTCATATTCCACCTAATCCATATGTGGATGAATGACATGAAGTGACAACAATATGTTCCTATGTGACTGTTGGGAGGGTGGTGGTGCATTCAGCAAGTCATCATGAACACCTAGGAAAGTCTTCAACTCTTCCTATTGCACCAACAAGGAAAACTCCTTCTCACAATTTCCATCCCCACTTGATGAGGATGAAATAGAAGTGTCGGTAGAAGTATGAATCAGATATCTGTAATTATTATCCACCCAACTTATGGCCACCCCATATTCATATGCATATGACTCTTCCATGGGGAAGATATTCTCTCTACAAACAAATCTAGTTTTTTCTAGAAAAGACCAAGTGCTTGGTTCTCATCAAACTTGTTTGTACATTCCTCAAGTACCTGCAAAACCAAGTGCATCTCATGATCCACCATCTCATGAAATTCCTCCATCTGTTCAAGAATGCAATCAATGTTGTGAAGATGGTTGAATGGTGTGTAGGAGGGTAAGTAAGATCTTTGCAACTTCTCATGAAGTTGCTCTATCTCCATCTTGGATTCTTGGAGTGCACATTGAGTGCTCTTCAAGAAATATTGGGTGGTCAACAAATTTTGTGTGATATTGAAAATTTATTCTTCATCCTTAAAGGATTATACATACAACAAATAAAAAATATCAAACAAATCATCTATATCAGAAATAAATTGTAATAAGCCCCCTTGTATTGTATCCAATTCCTTCTGCATCTCCTCCTTGCCTTTAAGAGAAGATTGATCTTCAAACGAAGAAGCTATCAAACACTAGTGTTCTACTGAAGCATGTGTGTCTCAGAGAAGGTGTAAGTCCTTTTGAATAATATTTTCATCCATATTCAAATGCCAAAAAAATTAGTGGGGTTATTGAGGAAAATCACCACCTTCTTATTTTCTCCAATTATCTTGTAGTGACTTGCACTTCTCTTTAGGAATATATCTTTATGCTTTCCTTCCTGCAAGACTAGATGGATCATAGATATCCCCAATGGTGATAGTGAGATTTAGATTCTCACTAAGGTTAAACCTTTCCTATGATTCAGCTGCAACTTCATCATGCTGAAAGACAGTCCAAAAATCTGAACTATGTCCATCCCTTTGTATCAGATTTTTCTTCTTCATATTTGCTAGTTCACACCCAGCTGGTGGGGGCTTGTCTTCCACTTCATCGGGAATTTCAGATGATGATAGCATATATGATATATTTTTTTCTTTTGTATATGAGCCAAAAAATCCCTTATCATCATTGACAGTATCACCCTCCTCTGCATTGATTTTTGGTTCACTAACAGATAAACTAGGATTAAATTCATATCCCTCACAATTGTCCTTCATCTTGTAGTCCTCATTAGCAAGTGAATTTTTTCATCCTCCCATGGATCAAATGCTTGTAGGTGAACATGGATTCTGAAAAAATAAGAACATTTATCATCCATTTTCTTCATCTTAACATCTTCCCAAAGTGGTACTAAGGTGGTATGCTCCTACACCAAAATTTCTCGTTCACACCCAAGCGGTGTGGTCTTCTTTTCTTCTTCCTTATGTAGCTCGAAAGGTGACTGAAAATCTGATTTGTATTCTTCTTTTGTATATGATACAAAATATATCTCTCCATGACAACATGTACTAACATCCTTAGTAGTGGTCCAAATATTACTCACAAGGAAACAGGAAGTGCATCCATCTTTACTCTATCTTCCAAAGCAATCACCTTGCGATGACTTGCGCTGCACTTCATGGATATCTACCTCTACTTAATTTCCTTATCCTTCTTCAAGGAACTTGATGATTCTTCATCTTGATTGTTCCTCAACTCACAGCTCTTGGACACATTGTTGGAATAAAAGCCAAACTTCTCCTAATGCTTCGGCAAGGAGATGGCTTTCATGAATCTTCCTCTTTTGCTCCTCTTTATTCTTCTTTACTCAAAGAGTTGGAACAAATTGGTTCCTATATGGATGATTTGATTATATTGAAAGAATTTTCATCCACATTCTTAGGACAAAATCTGTATTGTAAATAAATATATTCTTTAAAGAAAATTCTGCACAAATTTTCTTACCCAAAGCTAGATACTCCTGGTAGCAGCAAGGCATGTTTTCACATGCTTCCATCATATTTGCAAGTATTTATTAACAAGGAGAGAATAAGATCTTATATATTAGCCATCTAAAGGGAAATCATATCCATCATATTCAAATCTTGATATTCCTCCATCAACATAGAGGACTTCTTCTTCATACTTCCTCTAGTACTCTTCATATTGCTCATCATAGTCATCCTCATAGTATGACATGTCTGCAAATTTATTCACTTAGATATTCGTTTCCACAGGATGATAAAAGAAAATAGATTTGATACCATTTTAATGTTTCGATATCTGGTGTAGATATAAGAACACTAATATTTCTCCAAATTTAATTAAAATATGATATAATACTTGCACACAATTAGTAAAATTTTGGACTATGCATATAAAGGTATTTTACTAAAACATTCATAGGCATGGAAGTGTGAAGAGGGAAGCAAGAAAGTAAAATTTCAGGACATAGAATTCATATTCCCTAACACATTTAGATATGGGAACATTTAGGTTTTAGATTCAGCTATGGTAAAACTTATTCCCACGCTTCTGGGTCACCCAACCATGAAACTAGGAAGATTCCTTCAGATCCCTTGGCCCATAGGCTTGGGGAAATGCACAGAGATGATATTAGTTACTAAGACAACATTCAATAATTTTTTGATTAGTTCATACTATTCATTGATAGTTTTGGAAAGTTTAGGAGAGAATTGGGAGAATTTGGCAATTTTGGATCGGTGAGGCCCTACGAAGTGGAGAATGCTCAAACTAGGTACGAATCCAACACATTTTCTATTTGAATGTTTGGTTGGATAGAGGGGTCATTTATTGACATACAATAACTTCTAGAATCAATTTTGGGTGAACAAAACTCTCATAATTCAAGAAAATGTAATACTAATTAATTTTAGCTAGTCATCTAGCATGCGTGCACCAAAAAGCATGAAATTCATATCATAATTTTATCAGACTTGATAATTAAATTTTTCATAGATTAATACAACTATAATTGACACATTACATCGTTTATAATCATATCCATGGACATTGCTCATTTATCATTGCATCAAACTCATCAAAACCCTCATTTAAAGACACATTAAATCTCTTTCATGCGAAATTGGACATTTTAAATTATTGGACATAATGCTAACAATATTATAGAGATATTAAACAGAAACTATGGAATAATTCATAGTAAAAGGAATTTGGAATACTAACCATGCCCAAGATGGGACTCAAAACAGTGGGCATGAGGCCCAACTTTGACATCAATATGGATGGGAGCGTAGGTGAAGCTTTCACTTCACTAGAGATTGACTTTTCTGAGGAGAATGGATGAAATTAGATCTGTGAATCTTATCTCATGGGAATATAATCAGCTCTCCACACCTTTAATGAGAAAATAAATGGAAGAAGAAGATTAGGGAATGAATGATTTGGGGCACATCTTCCAAAGTCTGGGGTACAACACTCAGTAGAATCTATGATCCACATAAAAAAAAATCATTAACCAAACTTAGTAATAGATCTCCCTCTATCTTTTTATAAACTTTCAATGACTTGTTTAGAAGGTAGGTGGCCTATGAGAGCAACTCATCCATATAGAAACCATAACCCTAGCCACATATGCACCCTCCTTGAGTAATTGGAAAATAGGGACCATGTGAGTTGTTTCCATGTCGATGTCATTAATATAACTTGGAAACTGAAATTTCCTAATACCATAGTTGTTATTTTCCCTATGACATATTTTCCTAGATTCCATGCTTTTGTGACTGAACTCAAAAAGGGAAATTGTCCACTCCTTTGGTCTGATGTTTCCTTCTTTTCATTGTGACAATTTTTTCTACCTTCTTCTTTTGTAACTACACTCATAAATGGCAACTACACCCTCCTTTGGACTGATGTTTCCTTTTTATATATAATTTCTTTTGTCATAGATTTTGGCACTTTCCTTCTTCCTCTGACTGCTTTCTTTTGTCATTATTCTTGTCAGTTTCTAAATCTTATCCTTGGCAAGTTGGCTTGCCAGTTGCACCCCTGCCTTAGATGGCACTTATTTTCCACATATTAAATTTCTCAATAATTAATAATGACAATAAATAAAATAAATTACATGCCTAAATAATAAATATTTAGCAAAATTTCCCTAGGATAATTAATTAATGCCACTTAGTCCCCCTAGGTGTTTAACAAGGTACACACTTTTGGTTGTCAAAATTTTGGGACATGAGATACTCATCATGTTGGTTGATTGGATGGATCCAACACTGTTGGAGTAGGGTCCTGCAGCTACAGGAGAAGCTACCATTTTGGCGGATAGATAGTTTTGGCAAAGATATAAGATATCAAGTAAAGATACGACATTGTAGCATGTTTCTAGCTGCAGATCAGAGCCGGAACTTGTGACTATCAAGACAGGGAAGTCAAAGGAGATGACAGTAAATAAGCGGCCGAGAAGAGAGAGCTCACCCACTACATTCAAGGAAGCGGTGAAGACAAGAGGGATCAGCTAACCTCATAAAGGAAAAAGGGGAAACGAGGCCAAGGTATTGAAGACGAAGGACAGAAAAGGAAGCGGCGCCCAGTACCCACGATCAGCACCGGGAAGCGTGGAAGACTGCAGAGAGCTGTAGTGTGATGGAAAGTGGTAGTTTGAGTACAAATAGACCGACTGTCATAGTTAGGGTTTTTGGGTCACTGTTGGGATAGGCCCACAGTGTTGTAACGGCGAGACCTTCGGGCCACCTATAAAGGGATGAAAACTGTATTGTAAAGGGTTAACTAGTCGGATAACCTGTAGCTATTCAGACAGTTAGCCGTCTGAGAGTCCAGTAGTCTATTAGCTCATAGTTATTTTGTATTGTAATAGAGTCGAGCTCTGGTTTTTCTATTCATTCCATAGTTTCCTTACTATAACCAGTAGCTGATTCCAGAAGTATGTATGTAACAATCCACAGGGATTGAGAGAGAGAGAGAGAGAGAGAGAGAGAGAGAGAGAGAGAGAGAGAGAGAGAATATTGTAAGAAGGAAATATAGAGAAAGAGAAGAGATCTAGGAGAGAAGGGCTCCCAGTAGTGAGTACGAAGTTACCCATAAGATCTCTAGCTGCACAATAGGTTGCAGCAGAACTATGTACTCTCTCAAGATATAATAAACACAGTTCTGTGGACGTAGCTTCTACCCTGGAAGTGAACCACGTAAAACCAGTGTGTTATGTGATTATTTCATGTGATTGTGCTTTACTTAGTCGATATCTATTATCTGTTACATGAATGTTGTATCTCAATTAGTAAATCTCTGTATGTCCTCATTCAGTTACAACATTATTGAAGGTTAAAGGTGGATTTACATGTATCAAGTGTCTGCATGTGAGTTTATCAGTGCTTGTTTCACACAGTAATAAGTCATTCTGTTAAAGTGTTTCCGGTATACTTATTCGGCCAGTTAAAGTATAGTTGAGGTAGAGTGTGTTGAACTGTGGAAGTTCAAGTCAGAGAGTGTACTACCTTGTTGAAAGTTAGCCAAGTCATTTCACCTAGTGAGATAGCCTTTGGACCGTGAGGGTCACAGTGGGCTGTACTATATAAGATATTGCATTGACAGTAGGCGATATTGCATCGTCAGAGGAGCTGCGGTGTGAGATATCGCAGAAGTGTGGGTTAAGTGGAAAGGAGAGTTGCGCACCGCCCGAGTCGCTGTGATGCGATAGGAGTCCTTCCTCTGTCAGAACCCATGAGTAAGAGAGAACCATGCATCGCAGAGAGATCTCGTTGGCTAACAGAAACCGTGAGACCACAGGATGCTACAGAACCTGGTTGAGGACACCTGAGTCTTTGGCCAACCCATAAGATCACTTTAGGTGAGACTTCAGGCCATCTTGCGGTCTGTTGCCGAAAGGGCCAGTGAGTTAGGGGTATTGTTGGTATATGTATATTAGTAAACCCGGGTCTGCCTAGATAGCCAACAAATGGTTCCGTTACCGGCTTTGAACACATTACAGAGCTAATGTTCTGTTGGCGTCCTACTAGAGATGAACTTAACCAGTGGGTTGAGTCTACAGAAAGAGAATCTGATGTGACAGAGAACAAGATTCCTAGACTGAGTATAGAGGACTGGTTGCAAAAACATATCTACACAGACCTGCATACGATATTTTTTGCGACCTATGGAAATGAGTTGTATGACTGGTTATCAAAGTTGACTGATCAGAATATATTCAGAAAGAAAAGAAACATCATGTGGACACCGGAGCTGATTCACACCATGAAGAGCATAGACAATCCCATTACACGAGCAATCAACTTCTAGCTCGCAAGTGTGCTAGAAGGCTTTGTTACAGAATTTGTAGTTGAACAGCTAAAAAGCTTCAGTGAGGCTAAGCAGTACTTCTTCAAAGGATATCGCAGTAAGTACCTAAAATCTTTAAACTTGTCCATTAAGATGTTATTATATGAAAAATGAGTAATGGATATAGTTTCATCCCAGTAAGCTAATAAAGTGTGATTTCACAAGAGTTTGAGAGTGATTTTGATGATATTGGATGTACACGTAGTGGCAAAAAATATAAAGTAGATTTCAACTCTTCCATATTTGAAAATAGTTCAAATAATACTAGACAACAGATTCATAGTAATACAGAAAGAACAGAAGGGGGTATCCCTTACCACCCTTATACCCCATAGAAAACAACCGGGACTTAGAACAATCCCATAGGAACTCCATCTAGTAGTTCACCCACAGCACATACTACCACTACATCACCTACATCTACACTGCCAAGTGGTAGTAACACATCAAATCAGCATCCACCACGTAGAAATAGAATGGGGGATGACATGAAGTTACCTACCTTTAAGGGTACAGGGGCAGAAGACCCAGAGCAGCACTGGTTTCTATGTGAAGCCATGTGGACCATTAAAGGAATCCATGATGATAATATTAAACTTGTACAGTTGGTCACCACACTTAGGGAACAAGCCTTAACATGGTATATGAAGTATACCTCAGTGATACCCAGAACACTTATACAGGTCCGGACTGCCATGATTAAAGAATTTAAGAAGCCCAAGTTCGAATTGTAGTGTATCATAGAGCTTAAAGACATTAAACAGTTACCTACAGAGTCAGTATGGGACTTTGATCAGAAATTCAAAGCTCTCATAGACCAAGTTAGCTTTGAGTTTGCGTCGGAGCAGCACAAGGAATGGTTTATTGCAGCACTGCTCCTACATATTAGACATCCACTGATGCAGCAGAGACTCCATATGCAGGATGAAGTGTTGGAGATGGAAATGAAACTGGAGGCATCACCTCTAGCTGAGACCAGTACAGGTATGACAAACCTGCAAAACCAATTAGCAAATCTCACGTTACAGATGCATGAGATTAGAAAAGGAAAAGAGATTGCACAAGACATATGGTGTATCAAGTGCAAAGCACAAGGTCATACTAAAGATAATTGTCCAGTATTTGTTGAATACTTAGCAAGTGGGGATCCTGACCCCTTTGCACAAACTCAAGGGCCATGGTGTGAACTATGCAGGACAAGAGGACATCGACCTCAGCAATGCCCTTTACTTCAGAAGTATGTACAGACACCTAAGAACTTATACTATGCCTTCTGTAAGTCAGTAGGACATGAAGACCATACCTGTAGAGCCTACAATCTCATGGTCGATAGAAAACATGACTTGTACAGAGTCCAATCAGAGACACCGGGTCCAGCAGTAGGACCACAGCATGAATCGGATCCCATAGGCCATGGAGGAGGATTCAGAGGACGAGGCCATGGAGGAGGCTTTGGCCGTGGTGAAGGCTTTGGCCATGGCTGTGGACTGATTACTTGTTACAACTATGGAGTTGTAGGACATTATGCTAGGGACTGTCAGAGCCCTACTACGACATGTAATTATTGAAAATATTATGATCACGCTATAGAAGAATGTCCTACCTTGATAGCCAAGATCAGGGAACCTAAGCCAGTGGTACACCAGAACATTTAGCTTATCGTTGCTGAGCAGAAAGAGCCAGAACCAAGAGTCAACATTGTGACTCACAGCGGTGCTTCCACTAGTGGGACATTGCAGGATAGTGAAGAGAACACAGGACCGAAGTGGGTGTGCAAAGATACTAATAAATCAACACCACTCGACCTGCAAAAGAATAAAGAAACATTTCAAGAAGCTAAAACTTTCTTTAATGAACCTATACAATTAGGACCCCAGGTACAACCATCTAGGGGTGTACCATAGTAAACACCTTGTGGCCTTAGTCCTGTGGAGACATCATAGGCTACCACATCAGGAAGATGCGATGAGGATGAGTCGACAGAAAGTGTACAATCCTTCCTGTGGAGTTGCTTGAAAATCGTAAGAAATGAGAAAGCTATCAGAGAGCTTTAGTGCATCATAGATCGGTATCCACCATCTTCTTCTATGACCAGTGCACAGTGTGATGTTCATAATATTACGGGCCATACAAGAACATGAAGAGAGATGCGACTCACAGCACAAGTTGGAGAATTTGAAATGGATGAGGTAATCCTAGACTTAGGATCAGAGGTAAATGTTTTGACTAAGCAGACATGGGAACAGATGGGTAGCCCCAAGTTAACCAGATCACCTATCCATCTGTGACTAGCCAATCAATAGAGGGTATCACCACTGGGTCGATTACCACAAGTGCGAGTTGACATTGACGGATTTCCCAGTTTTGCAGACTTTGAAGTTATAGAAATCATTGGCGATAGTAGACCGTATCCAGCTCTACTAGAGGGATGAATCTGTAGATGGTTACTCCTGTTTCAGGAGTATGATTTTGAAATCATTGTAAAACCATGGAGATTAAATGTCGGACTAGATCATCTGTCGCAGATAGACTCAGGAGAAGAGCCAAGTAACCTAGAGGACAACTTGCCTGATGCGTAGTTGTTTTCTATTCAGATCGCAGACGAGTACTATGATGATATTATTCACTTTCTCACTATAGGATGGGCACCTATTGAGTTTACCAAGTAGAAAAAGAAACAGCTAGCTGTCAAAGCAGCAGACTTCACTTTGATTGCGAGACAATTATATAAGTTAGGTCCAAATGAAGTCTTGCGTAGATGCGTCATGCCGCACGAGAAAGAGGCCATTATCAGAGAAGCACATTCCGGGACCGCAGGAGGTCATTTCGCAGGAGAAGCCCGATGTTAGTGGCTCGAGGACGAGCCACAAGTAAGTGTTAGGGGATTGTTGGAGTAAGGTCCCGCGGATATAGGAGAAGCTGCCATTTTGGCATATAGATAGTTTTGGCGAAGATATAAGAGATAAGATAAATATACGATGTCGTAGCATGTTTCTAGCTTTAGATCAGAGCCGAAAACTGTGACTATCAGGATAGGGAAGTCAAAGAAGACAACAGTACCTTACCGGCCGAGAAGAGAGAGCTCACCCACTGCATTCAAGGCAATGGTGAATATAGGAGGGCTCAGCAACCCTCATAAAGGAAAAAGGGGCAACGAGGCCAAGGTATTGAAGACGAAGGACAGAAAAGGAAGCGACGCCCAGTACCCACGATCAGCGCCGGGAAGCATGGAAGACTACAGAGAGTTGTGGTGTGACAGAAAGTAGCAATTCGAGTACAGATAGACCAACTATCATAGTTAGGGTTTTTGGGTTACTGTTGGGACAGGCCCACAGTGTTGTAATGGCGAGACCTTCGGGCCACCTATAAAGGGATAAAAACTGTATTGTAAAGGGTTAGCTAGTCAGATAACCTGTAGCTATTCAGACAGTTATCCATCTGAGAGTCCAGTAGTTTGTTAACTCACAATTATTTTGTATTGTAATAGAGTCGAGCTCTAGTTCTACTATTCATTCCATAGTTACCTTACTATAACCAGTAGCCGATTCCAGGAGTATGTATGTAACAATCTGCAGGGATTGACACAGAGAGAGAGAGAGAGAGAGAGAGAGAGAGAGAGTATTGTAAGAAGGAAATATAGAGAAAGAGAAGAGATCTAGGAGAGAAGGGCTCCCAGTAGTGAGTGCGGAGTTACCCAGAAGATCTCTAGCTGCACAATAGGTTGCAGTAGAACTGTGTACTCTCTCAAGATATAATAAACACAGTTCTGTGGACGTAGCTTCTACCCTGGAAGTGAACCACGTAAAACCAGTGTGTTATGTGATTATTTCATGTGATTGTGCTTTACTTAGTCGATATCTATTATTTGTTACATGAATGTTGTATCTCAGTTAGTAAATGTCTGTATGTCCGCATTCAGTTACAGCATTATTGAAGGTTAAAGGTGGATTTACATGTATGAAGCATCTGCATGTGAGTTTATCAGTGCTTATTTCACACAGTAATAAGTCATTCTATTAAAGTGTTTCCAGTATACTTATTCGGCCAGTTAAAGTATAGTTGAGGTAGAGTGTGTTGAACTGTGGAATTTCAAGTCAGAGAGTGTACTATCTTGTTGAAATTTAGCCAATTCATCTCACCCAGTGAGATAGTCTTTGGACTGTGAGGGTCACAGTGGGACGTACTATAGAATATATTGCATTGACAGTAGGAGATATCGCACCATTAGAGGAGCTGTGGTGTGAGATATTGTAGAAGTGTGGGTTAAGCGGAAGGGAGAGTTGCGCACCGCCCGAGTCGCTGTGATGCGATAGGAGTCCTTCCTCTATTAGAACCCGCGAGTAAGAGAGAACCACACGTTGTAGAGAGATCTCGCTGGCTAAGAGAAACTGCGAGACCCCAGGATGCTACAGAACCTGGTTGAGGACACCTAAGTCTTCGGCCAACCCATAAGATCACTTCGGGTGAGACTTCAGGCCGTCTTGTGGTCTATTGCGGAAAGGGCCAGTGAGTTAGGGGTATTGTTGGTATATGTATATTAGTAAACTCGGTTCTACCTAGATAGCCAACAAACACATTTTCAAGGAATGGAGGTTGACGTTGTTAACATTTTTTGAGGTACAAGGTATAAAAACCTGTGGGTGCTCAATGATAACAAATACTGAACAAACAACAATATTTGTTTTTACTTGTATTTAGATGTGACTACGAGAGGAAGAATTTAAGGTGTCGTGTCTCATAGAATAAGACACAAATAAGTACCAAAGGATCACAAAATTGTTGATGGGAGCCATGCCATACATATTCACAAATGGGAATATCTAGAGAAGTAATGGCTTACAACACAATCATCGAAGAATGTCCTATGGAATGGAAAGTTCTGGTAATTGACGAGGAGCTGTCAGACCCAGGTAATTGACCACCAATAGATGTCTTGAAAGAGCAGGAAAAATTGAAGGACCAGGAGGAGGAAAAAAACTCATAGGACAGTACATCATCAACAACTCTGATAGAATCAAAGTTGGAGAAACAATAGGAAGAGGCACGAACAAAGTGTCAGTCGGAGCAAGGTGAGCGGAGAAGAAGTGCGAGAATTTCCGATGACTAGATAAACATGATACTAGCAACAATCACTATGACTACCAATGATAATGAATCAAATGTAACAAAACATGTTACTTCCATGAAGTCACATAGCTACCGCAAACACTTACAAAGGGCGGTAGAAGTCAAGATTGGAATAAGGGTGCGACTAGTAAAAATCCTACCATGGGATATCACAATGGGGGATGAGGATACAGATAATACACTATGTAGGAATGATTTGATTGGATTTGACTTAAACCTAATTCTAATCCCTATGATGGAAAGGTTTCAAATCACAACAAGCAAAGAAATTAGAGAGCACGAAGCAATAGTCCATGATTAGCTGGTCCAGTCTAAGAAACAAATAGAAATAACTAAAGAGAAACTTTAGTGAATTAAGGTGGAAAAGGAGACAATTGTAGATGAAAGGGAAAATGCATTTGAGGACAATAAAATATTGGAGAGAGCAGTATTATTGTCCTACGAATTTGTACCAAAAGTTAGTCCAAAATGTTGGTGGAAGCAAAAGTATTGTCACTAGGGAAAGTTGTCATAGACTTGCAAAAGGAAAATAAAGAGTTTTAATATATAGAGGTACTGAGAATAATGGAAAATAAAGTAGCAAAAAGCATAAGTGTAATTGAATATGACACAGCAAAAATGACAGAGCTAGGAAAGGACGTGCAAATGATTCCGTAGGAAATAACAAAATTTTTATGGAGTTTTCTTCAAGATGATTAGTTTCACCAACTGGATGTGTAACTTGGCGAAGCAGAAGCACAATTGACAGTGTTATGAGGATCACTCATACTAATGGCCCCACTTTCTCAAGTCACCAAGGAAGAATACCTTTATCTTTTTCCTTACAACTGCAGAAAAGCTAACCTCAAAAGAGAGTGAAATACAGAGAGTGGGGATCAAACCCGCACGCATAAAATCCTAATCAACTATGATATGACATATTCTCCATGATCATAAAACCAAAATAAGAAACCATGCTGGGATGCACATGATGGCCAAAACTGGGAAATTGAAAACCTGGAAATCAAACATGCTGGCTAAAAGCGATGGCTTAGAGCCTCCTTCATCATTATGCAACAAAATTTCTCGTTCCCTACATCTTTACCAGAGAAATCGCTTCTGGAATGTTCATCTTACCTCAAGATTCATTCTAGGCCATCGATTTGGGATCTGTGGAAGGAATGAAATAGGCTGATGGATTTTTTGCGCTTCAATTTTATGTTTTCGCCTCTCCATCATCCTTTTTGCCCTTTAATCATTATGCATTGTTGATCTCCAGCGGATTCATCCTCAGTCATTGATCTGGCGAAAAGAAGAACCTAGAACTTCAACTTTCCACAATGAAAATACTTAGTATTTTATGATTTCTAATTTCCATCATTCTGCGCCTTTCTGCATCATTTATTTGGGAGGAAGCATCTTGGGCCGTTGGATCTGGAGGATCACGGAAGTCAAAATATCGGATTTTTATGGGCTGATTCTTAAGTTTTTTGACTTCCAATTTTTTCCCTCCGACGCCTTCCCGCACCATTGATCTAGGCGGTGTTACCACCTAAGTTGTACTTAGTGGTTTTTTATCAAGTGAGCCTGGTGAATCGGACAAGGATAACTTGTTCAGACTTAAGAAGAACTTTGGAAGTACTTCAGGGAAGTGCTTGTTGTACTATATCACATGTTCATACCCCATGGGGGAATTGTAATAAATGTTCTAGCATGATAGTGTCTTTAAAAGACTCGGTCTCTTAGATGTTATTTGTCAATCCAATCAGCCCAAGGTGTTTTTTCCCTTGGTTATTACTGGTTGTTGAATAAACGACTGATAATTTCTGAGTTTTTCACTCCATACCTCGAAAGTTGGGGTGGTTGGCTTGGCATTTAGGATTATTGAGGTTATTAGAGTCTATGTGTCAATGTATAAACATGTTAGACATCATGGTCGAGTCATATGAACATGTCTAAATCCCCCTAGGTTTTTTCAATTTTTCAAATTTTTAGTTTTTTCAGTGTTTTTTATTAAAATTTAATTTTTCCAAAACTTAGGCTATTTTTTAATAGTTTAATTGGAAAAATTGATTTTGTAATAAAAGTGGGCCAAATAATCAGTTTCAGTCATGTAGGTGCTCATTTTCAAGCTAAGAGCACCATGTAAACCCATTGACCCACTATTTCCTAGTTTTGAGTGATTTTCCATCACTCGGGTCAAAAAGCCCCAAAAAATCATTTATTGATTATTTTAATTAATAAATTGATGAATAGTGGAGCAAATCCAAAATCATAGATCAGTGGATTCTCAGCCGATTTGATTGAAATGAGTCAGATCTGAAGTAGATTGATTGGATCTGACAATTCCTTGACTGATGGAGGTGATATGGACAGATCCAGAGTTGATATTCAACATCCTTTATGGGGAATTTCTCCCTCCCTCTCTCCTCCACATGTTTTGGCTCATCTGGATGAGTTTTGGTGGATGATTTAGTCAACAGGTTGAGGTGTCAGTTAGATCAACCCCCCGGTTGACATTTGCACTCAGTGAGACTCATATCTGGCTCAGTTAGACACAGATCAAGCATTGATGGACTCTCCTTTAGCTACAATGGTCTATCTCCTTAGGATTTGTTCCCCCCCTGTGTTGGATCTCCTAGTTTTTGTATATATCCGAGAATAAGCCTCCTCTTCCAAGCTAGTTAGAACTGGGATTGAGGTGTTGCTGCTATTGTACTATTGTTATTTTTCATTTTAAATAAAGAGAAGCTTTGGAGGCAAGACGGTGTTATTCCATTGTATGTGTGGATGATCATGCCATTTTTTTGCTGAGGTAACCTGTATCTGTGTTCATAATTTGCTGATTGCTTGTGGATTCATTGCTAAGATTCATAATAAGATTATTATAATCTTGATAGGAAAGGTGCTTTTCAATAAGTTTATTTGCCATCTCTTTCCTTTGATGCATGTTTAGAGATCTAGATTCAGCATGTTTTATAAGCTTATATGCATGTTATTCTGAATCTCTGTGTATGTACTAATCGGATCTCACAAGTATTTTGGCAAGTTTCTTTGATTTCAGCTAAGCTGCAGGCTCCTAGATTGGAGAGGATGCTGATATACTTTGCTTCTTCACTCTCTCCAAAACATTCCAAAGGCATAGTCCCTCAACATTCCACCTGAAAGCTCGACGGTGGATCTTCAAGGCTACCAACATTTCTCTCCTCCTCTTCCTCCTTTAAAATCAATTCTTTTACCCAGTTACTTTATTCATAGCTTTGATATTGTTTAGATCTATCATATTAAAGTAAATTTAACATAGATGTATCTTCTCAAATCCCATTATCTATATCTTTTTCTTAAAAGGTTTCATAAGCATTCTAGATCTAGCTTTAGGGAAATCGTCCTTTTTGCATGGATTCTTAAAAAGAATTTGTAGCTTGCATGCATTAGATTTCAGTTTTCTGTTATAAAGGATAAATATAGAAATAATTACACATCATATTGGCTGCCTAAAAGGAAATCCAAGATCCCAAGGAAATATTTCTTTCCTTGGTTCCCTTTTTACCTGTTTTAACTAGTTTTTACTTAGCTTTTTTTTGGTTAAAAGTAAGCTGACCCAAAGGTACTTTCAGAGTGATTTTGGGAATATTTCAGTCGAATAATATTTCTTGTTTTTATCATTTATAACAGAAAAGAGGAGGATATTCTGCTTGAAAGTGACTTTTGGGCCTTCTGAATCCCCCTAGGGGTCTCCCTTTTTGACTGAAATCTTTAATTTTTGCACTTTATAAGCTCTTGGTTTCATTCTATATAAGAATAAAGAGGAATCATATAATTTTTCTGATATTGTAACCATTGGTAATAAAAATAATTTTGAATAGGATCTTTCGAGCCCATTCCCCATCCCCCCCGGGGGGATTTGCATCCGTGTCATTTTTTTCTTTTCGTTCATCTTTTTTCAATATAGTGTAGTATTAATCTGTAGGGTAGTATACTTTTATTAAAAATAAATTCCATATTCCATTTCTATTGGTTTCAAAGCAACTTTAATACTTACCCCACGAGCCTCCTTTTGAGTCGAAAGGTGAAGAAAGCTTCGTGGTAGTCTAATTAGAAAATTGTGGTTTGCTTATCTTTTTATGTTCATTTGTTATCATCATTTGTTTCAGTAACCATAATAAAATCAACCCCTCCTTGATTCCCCAATTGAGGTACACTTGGACAGAAAGAGGTTCCTGGAGGGTTTTCTTTTTAACAAGAACATCCATCTCAAAATTTACTAAAATTGACAGGTGTGTATGCTATGCACTTGGCTGTGGTTCGTTTGATCAGTCAAGTTGTATCAAAAGCATTTGAGTGACTAGTATAATTAGGATTCACTCTCCCAAATTGACAAACCATTAGGTGAAAATACAACACCTAGATCAAACCATTATGGTGGAAAAATACCCAAAGGAAGCGGGAACTTTTGAAAAATGACCTCGGGGCATCGATCTCTGTCACACCCTAATAGGTGCATTATGAACAATAGCCCCAAAGACTCCATAGAGCCCACATATTCCTTGTGGGTAGTCGTGAAGGTTTAGTTTTGGACATAATCCAAGTACTCTCGGGTATATCTAGAGTCCACCCCTTCGCCTAATTTTAATCAAGTCATATTTTCACATTAATTAAAACGTACCAAGAGGCAATTGCAAAACATTCACTCCGAGCACATGCAATTATATTGATTTCTTTTTTACTCCATTTTAAGGCACTGATTATTTTCTTGCTATATATATATATATATATATATATATATATATATATATATATATATTGTGTCTCAGCATTGTGCTTTCGAGCGCTTGTTTTGTATCTTGTCATCTATGGTTGTTAATAGTTAAATTTCAAACTCCTAAGTAATTCATTCAGTTTAACATCACCATACTAAGTAATTAGCCTTAGTAACTTAATAGGGTCTACCCCCCTTGGCTTCGTCAGGAGTTGATCCTAAAGGGAAAAGTTAAGAACAAGGTGACAGACTTGACTCGAGACTTGCCCCCAAGGACACACCGAGTGGCTTGAAGATTTCTGCCACGTGACCCGGGTGTGTGAAAGGCGGCAACGCCTTTTGGCACCACTGCCAGGGATAAATCTTTTTATTCCTGAGTACAACTTTTGTTTTTTTCCTTTTTGTTTTTGCTTTGTTTAATGAATTCTTAGAGTAGATCTTTAATTTTCATCTGGTGACTCCACTGAGTTTTTTCCAGTTTTTATTTTTACAAAGAAAAGAAAAAATAATTTTTGTGAAAAGATTTATAAATGCTTATTTTTCTATTTCACATGGCGACTCCATTGAAGGGATAAAACCCTGTTATCTCATAAACTTGTGAAGTTTTGTTGTGTGTAGATGAGCCCATGCGACATGTTAAAACCTTTAAAGCTCATCACTTAACAGCTCCACCTTTTCGGTACAAGGTTTAATCGTTATATCAAATGAATACTATTAATTTTTGATATGGATGAATTAAAGCAGAAATATGGTGCCCAGTTAACCGTAATGTTTCATCCTATCAATTTCTCAAACATCTCGGGTTTTCCTAACTGTTGTAATGGTTTGGGGGATGCATATAAATGGCTTCCACTTTTTCATGGAAATTATGGTGATTCGGCCATCTGGCATGTCAACTATTTCCTTCAGTTGATGGCCGACTTAAATATTCTTCATGAAGACAATATGATGGAAATTTTTGCTGGTACTTTTTGGGGTGAGGCCTATTGTTGGTTCTATCAGGGCCTTCCTAATAAATGTATAACTTCTTTTCCAAGCTTTCTTTGGATGTTTTTAGAGTAGTGGCATGATGGTAGGGGTAGTATGAATGGTCTAAAGAAGTTCCTTGAAAATATTTGTACCTTCTACCTATCTGGGATAGAGTATCACACAGAACCATATTATGGACCTTTTTCCATGATACAAAGTATTGAAGACTTCGAATCACTTCTTGAATGTTTAAGTAAAGATGAGGTTCATGATACTCCCATAAAAAAGCACCATAGTAGTTATTTAAGAAAGGAAGCAATTAAGTATCTTTTAAAAGAATATGAGGTATCTCCCAATAGACAACAGGATTATGAGGAAGGGAAAATCCAGGATGATCCTATTGAAGAGCTTCAGGAGGGTCCCATGATGGAACACATCGTTGAAGACTCTCCTCATGTTACCATAGCTGAAGACATTGAAGATTTGGTGTATTCTCAAGTGTGTTGCAATGATGATATCTTTCCAGAAATCCCTCCAGAGAAATCCACTGAGCAACACATACCAAGTGATGCCATTGAATATGTCCAAAATGTTTCCTCGATTGAAGATCCTTTTCATGATATCATAACAGAATCCTATAAAGAAACTTATGATAATATCAGTATGATGTGTGGTGACACTAGACCTTGTTCTCTAGATGTTGATGAAGGTTTGGAAAGTTTATTGCCTTGTAACATTTTATCTGAAGAAGATTGTTATGAATACAAGGAGGACATGGATAGACAGGAGCATGATTCCATGGATGAAGAGTCCCCCACATATGACATGGATGGGAGTGATGACTATTGGAATTTCATAGATAATCCAACTTGTAAAAATCTTATGGAGAATCCCATCCTTGATATGTCCAACAATGGGAGTGTCTATTCAAAAATTTGTGGAAGTCCAATCTACGATATGTCCATAGAGGGGAGCACGGATATGGATGCCTGGGAAAACCTTAGTATGGAAGAGGAGCATTCATAATTTTCATGTGATCATTCAGAGTCATACCATGCAGGGCCGCACAAGGGTATCAATAATGAAGACATTGAGAAACAATATTATGAAAAGTTAGATGCGATGCAGTTAGTGGATTATCAGTCTCAGCCATCATTTTCACATATAGAGGTTCCTTATGATTTGGAGCTACTTGGGGCTTGTGCAACAAGTTATCATTTGAGAAGCCCCAGTGATCAATATGATGATGTAGTCAGTCTGCCTCATCATTCTAATTAGTATATCAGTCCTATCTAGTCATGGATAGAAGCAACCTACATGAGCACATACAAGTTGGGGAAGAATTTTTATGAAATTATTCATGCCTATGATCTCCCATCCATCCCACCCATTCTAAATCATCACGCAGGTTTGCAATTTCTGAATAAGGTGTCCTTACTTTGGCTGGTAACCAAAGACAAGGAATTTTTTTTTATGTTAATAAAATGCTTAGGTGGTTACATTGGATTTCTGATTACACTTAACCCTTTTTATAACATGCTTAGAGTAGGAAAATAATCTCCTTGAAAGAGAGCATTTACTTTCTGCATTTCTATATTATACTCGGCTATAATAAAACTTTGCTTCTTTTAGTTAGTTACATTTATTTTGTTTAAATAAATAAGCTTAATGGTTCATTTGGTTTTTTATAAAACTTGTGCTACTGAGGTTTTTCTTGTCAGGTTGATATGTTTTTGTAGGGTATATAAACCAGAGATTCTGGTGTTCTCGTATCTTCTCCTTGCCTTAAAGACCAGATTGAGCACACGTCCCATAGTTGGAGCCAGAATGTTACCACCTAAGTTGTACTTAGTGGTTTCTTATCAAGTGAGCCTGGTGAACCAGACAAGAATAACTTGTTCGGACTTAAGAAGACCTTTGGAAGTACTTCAGGGAAGTCCTTCTTGTACTATATCACATGTTCATACCCCATGGGGGAATTGTAATAAATGTTCTAGCATGATAGTGTCTATAAAAAACTCGGTCTCTTAGACTTTATTTGTCAATTTGATCAGCCCAGGGTGTTTTTTCCCTTGGTTATTATTGGTTGTTGAATAAACGACTGATAATTTCTGAGTTTTTCACTCCATACCTCCAAAGTTGGGGTAGTCGGCTTGGCATTTAGGCCTATTGAGGTTATTAGAGTCTATGTGTCAATGCATAAACATGCTAGTCATCATGGTCGAGTCATATGAACATGTCTAAGTCCCATTAGATTTTTTCAATTTTTCAATTTTTTAGTTTTTTCACTGTTTTTTATTAAAATTTATTTTTTCCAAAACTTAGGCTATTTTTTAATAGTTTAATTGGAAAATTTGATTTTGTAATAAAAGTGGGCCAAATAATTAGTTTCAATCATGTAGGTTCTCATTTTACAGCTAAGAGCACTATGTAAACCCATGGACCCACTGTTTCCTAGTTTTGAGTGATTTTCCATCACTCAGGTCAGAAAGCCCCAAAAAATCATTTATTGATTATTTTAATTAATAAATTGATGAATAATGGAGAAAATCCAAAATCATAGATCAGTGGATTCTCAACCAATTTGATTGAAATCAGTCAAATCTGAACCAGATTGACTAGATCTAACAAATCCTTGACTGATGGAGGTGATCTGAACAGATCTAGAGTTGATCTTCAACATCCTTTATGGGGAACTTCTCCCTCCCTCTCTCCTACACACGTTTTGGCTCATCTGGATGAGTTTTGGTGGATGATTCAGTCAACAGGTTGAGGTGTCAGTCAAATCAACCCCCCGATTGACATTTACACTCAGTGAGACTCAAAGATGGCTCAATTAGACATAGATCAGGCATTGATGGACTCTCCTTCATCTACAGTGGTCTATCTCCTTGGAATTTGCGCCCCCCTGGGCTGGATCTCCTAGTTTTTGTATATATCCAAGAATAATCCTCCTCTTCCAAGATAGTTAGAACTAGTATTGAGGTGCTGCTTCTATTGTACTATTGTTATTGTTCATTTTAAATAAAGAGAATCTTTGGAGGCAAGACGGTGTTATGCCATTGCATGTGCGGATGATCATTGCCATTTTTTTACTGAGGTAACCTATATATGTGTTCATAATTTGGTGATTTCTTATGGATTCATTGCTAAGATTGATAATAAGCTTATTATAATATTGATAGGAAAGGTGCTTTTCAATAAGTTTATTGGCCATCTCTTTCCTTTGATGCATGTTTAGAGATCTAGATTCAGCATTTTCTATAAGCTTATATGCATGTTATTCTGAATATATGTGTATGTACTAATCGGATCTCACAAGTATTTCGGCAAGTTTCTTTGATTTCATCTGAGCTATAGGTTCCTATATTGGAGAGGATGCTGATCTAGTTTGCTTCTTCACTTCTCCAAAACCTTCCAAAGGCATAGTCCCTCAACATTCCACCTGAAAGCTCCATGATGGATCTTCAAGCCTACTAGCATTTCTCTCCTCCTCTTCCTCCTTCAAAATCAATTATTTTACCTGGTTAATTTGTTCATAGATTTGATATTGTTTAGATATATCATCTTAAATTAAATTTAACATAGATCTATATTCTCAAAGCCCATAATCTAGATCTTGTTCTTAAAAGGTTTCATAAGCATTCTAGATCTAGCTTTAGGAAAATCGTCCTTTTTTGCATGGAATTTTAAAGAGAATTTGTAGCTTGCATGCATTAGATTTATGTTTTCTGTTATAAAAGATAAATCTAGCAATCAGTACACATCATATTGGCTACCTAAAAGGCAATCCAATATCCCAAGGAAAGCTTGCTTTCCTTGGTTCCCTTTTTACCTTTTTTAACTAGTTTTTACTTAGCTTTTTTTGGTTAAAAGTAAGCTCACCCAAAGGTAATTTCAGAGTGCTTTTGGGAATATTTCAGTCTAATAAGATTGCTATTTTTTAGTAGGTATAACAGAAAAGGGGAGGAGCTTCTGCTCGAAAGTGACTTTTGGGCCTTTTGAATCTTCCCACGGGTCTCCCTTTTTGACTGAAATCTTTAATTTTTGCACTTTGTAAGTTCTTGGTTTCATTTTGTATAAGAATCAAGAGGAATCATATCAGTTTTCTAATATTTTAGATGCTGGTAATAAAAATAATTTTGAATAGGCTCTTTCGAGCCCATTCCCCATCCCCCTTGGAGGGATCTGCGTCCGTGTCATTTTTTGCTTTTCGTTCATCTTTTTTCAATCTAGTGTAGTATTAATCTGTAGGGTAGTATACTTTGATTCAAAATAAATTCCATATTCCATTTCTATTGGTTTCAAAGTAACTTTAATACTTACCCCACGAGCCTCCTTTTGAGCCGAAAGGTGAAGAAAGGTTCGTGGTAGTCTAATTAGAAAATTGTGGTTTGCTTATCTTTTTATGTTCATTTTCTATCATCATTTGTTTTCGTAACCATAATAAAATCAACCCCTCCTTGATTCCATGATTGAGGTCCACTTGGACCGAAAGAGGTTCCTGGAGGGTTTTCTTTTTAACAAGAACATCCATCTCAAAATTTACTAAAATTGACAAGACTCCGGTGTGTATGCTATGCACTTGGCTGCGGTTCATCCGATCAGTCAAGTTTTATCAAAATCATTTGAGTGAATAGTATAATTAGGATTCACTCTCTCAAATTGACAAACCATCAGGTGAAAATCCAACACCTAGATCAAACAATTACGGTGGCAAAATACCCAAAGGAACCAGGAACTTTTGAAAAGTGACCTTGGGGCGCCAATCTCTATCACACCCTAATGGGTCCATTATGAAAAATATCCCTAGAGACTCCATTCAGACCACATATTCCTTGCGGGTAGCCGTGAAGTTTTAGTTTTGGACATATTCCAAGTACTCTCGGGTATATCTGGAGTCCACCCCTTTGCCTAATTTTAATCAACTCATATTTTCACATTAACTTAAAACATACCAAGAGGCAATTGCAAAACATTCACTCCAAGCACATGCAAGTATATGGATTTTTTTTTTACTCCATTTTAAGGCACTGGTTATTTTCTTGCTATATATATATATTGTGTCTCAGCATATCTTATCATCTGTGGTTGTTTATGGTTAAATTTCAAACTCCTAAGTAATTCATTCAATTTAACATCACCATACTAGGTAATTAGCCTTAGTAACTTAATAGGATCTACCCCCCTTGGCTTCATTAGGCGTTGAGCCTAAACAAAGGAGTCAAGAACAAGGTGACAGCCCTGACTCAAGACTTTCCCCCAAGGACACAATGAGTGTCTTGAAGATTTTTGCCATGTGACCCAGGTGTGTGAAAGGTAGAAACATGTGGAATATTTATGGACCGTAGATATGGTGTATATCAGAAATTATAACTTTAGCTTCCCAAGACCAAAACCTTTTTCTTTCTCGTTTCCAGTATCCTCCCTTCTCCTTTCTTTCCACACCCTCAATCTACATGGAATAATTTTTTACAATAGATATGGCCTGTATCAGAAATCAAAACTTCATCTTTTCACGTCGAAATCCTTAGACTTTTTTCTTTCCGATCCCCCATAGCGGAAATTAGAAATCAATACTTTATCTTTTCGGGACTGAACTTGTCTTTTCCTGATTCCGAATTTTATTGCCATGCTTTCTAGTCATTGATTTTCCTCGAATCCATTATTTACCATCAGATCTAGACTGTTTATCTACCTTTCACACACTTGGGTTACGTGGAATAAATATTCAAGCCACTCGATGTGTCCTTGGGGGCAAGTCTCCAGTCAAGGCTGTCACGTTGTTCTTGACTCGTCCATTCAGGAAAACTCCTAACGAATCCAAGGGGGGTAGACCCAATTAAATTACTAAGGCTAATTACTTAGTGTGATGGTGTTATATTGATTAAGTTGTTTAGGAGTTTTGAAATTAACCAGCGGAAACAAAAGATAACAAGATGCAAGATTTAAAGCATATAAGCACAGTAATGACACTCAATATATACATAATTGAAAGAATTGATCAAAGTAAATCACCAGTGCCTTAAATGGAGTCAAGAGAGAAAATAATGTTCTTGCATGCACTTGAAATAATGTTTTGCAAATGTCTCTTGGTATATTTCAAATTAATGTGGAATGTGAATGAATTAAATTAGGCAAAAAGGGGACTCCAGATCTACCGAAGGGATACTTGGAGTATGTCCAAAACTGAACTTTCACGGCTACCTGAAAGGTGTTTGTGGGCTGGAATGGAGTCTCAGAGACTATTGTTCATAATGCACCTATCAGGGTGTGATAGAGATCGGCACCTTGAGGTCACTTTCCAGTTGTTCCCACTCCTTTGGGTATTTTTCCACCGTTTATAGTTCGTTCGAGGCGTTGGATTTTCTCCCGATCGTTTGTCAATTTGGGAGGTGAAGACTAATTAATCTAGTCACTCAAGTGCTTTTGATGCAGCTTTACTGATCAGATGAACCACATCCAAGTACAGAGCATACACACCGTAGTCTTTGTTATTTTTAGCAAATTTTAAAAGAGGTGTTCTTATTAAAAAGAAAACCCTCAAGGAACCTCTTTCAGTCCAAGAGGAACTTACTTAGGGAATCAAGGATGGGTTGGTTTGATTATTATTATCAAAATAATTAATGAAAATGGAATCATAGATACACAACACGGGTTTTGTAATTAGTCCTACCATGCATCTCTTTCCCCTTGCGGGTCAATCGAGAAGTCGTGGGGTAAGTAGTATGATTAATTTTGAATTGAAAAAATGGAATAATGCAAAATATTATCAAAGTATACAATATTTCATTTCAATACTAAACTAGAACATAAAAAAGGGAAAAATGCAAAAAAGTGAAACAAACGCGGATCCCCCGAGGGGGGATGGTGAATAGGCTCAAAAGAGCCTATTCGAAAATATTTTTCTTTTTATTAGTATAAATTAAAATATCATTAAAGTGAAATTAATCCACCTGGTCCTTATATGGAATGAGACCAAAGGTTTACAAACTGCAAATATTTGAAATTTTGGGAAGACGGAGACCCCCTGGGGGGTTTCGAATGGTCCAAAAATGATTTCTGGAAAGCACCTCCTCCCCTTTTTTGTTACACCTGTTAAAAAACAGAAATCATATCATATTTAAATATTACCAAAATTACTTTGAAAGTACTTTTGGATGAACAAACGTTTTACTCAAACATTCTAAGTTAAAACTAGTTTTTAAGGAAGCAGAAAAGGAACCAAGGAAAGCAATATTTCCTTGGGATATTGGCATACTTTGAGGGAATCCAATATGCAGCACTTAAATTTCTCAATATAACTTTTTATATTCTAAGTAAAGAACCATGCATTCAACAAGCTTTAGATCTACTTTCACAGCCTTGAAAAATGACAATTTTCCCTAAAACTAGATCTAGAATGCTTGTAAATTTTCTTTTAGGAATGAGATCTAGTTTATGAGATTTAAGGAAGCAATATCTATGTAAAATAAACTCTGAAATTGATAGATCTAAAAAATTTTAAATTTGCAAACAAGCAACCGTACTGATTTTAGAAAAAATTGGAGGAAGAGGAAAATAAGAGCATTCGTTGCTAGAAGCCTTGAAGATCAACCGTGGAGCTTTCCGGTGGAATGTCGAGGGACTATGCCTTTGAATATTTTTGGAGAGAGTGAAGAAGAAAAATAGATCATCATCCTCTTCAAGCTAGGAACCTGCAACTAAATCCGAAGACTTTCCAAAATACTTGTGAGATCTAGTTAATACATACATAGAGATTTCAGAATAACATGCATATAAAATTATAAAACATGCTGAATCTAGATCTCTAAACTTGCATCAAAAAGGAAAGAGATGGCCAATAAACTTATTAGCAAACTCCTTTCCTATCAAGATTATAATAAACTTATTATCAATCTTAGCAATGAATCCACAAACAATCAACAAATTATGAACATAGATACAGGTTACCTTAGTAAAACATGGCAATGCTCATCCACACATACAGTGACATGACACCATCGTTCCTCCAAAGATTCACTTTATTCCAATATAAAAAGATATTACATAGTATTACAACAGAAATATCTCCTCAATCCAACTCTTACCAACTCGGAAAGGAGGCAACCATGCTTTATTTATACACAAAAATTTAAACCCCAGCCTAGAGGGGGCACAAATCCCAAGGAGATATACCACTATAGCTGAAGGAGAGTCCATCAATGCCTGATCTGAAGTTGAACTAAGATTTTATTGAGTCTAAATGTCAATCGGAGAGCTGATCTGACTCACACCTCAACCTGTTGGCTGAAGCATCCACCAAAATTCATCCAAATGAGCCCACACGTGTGGAGGAGAGAGGGAGGGTGAAATTCCCCATAAAGGAAGTTGAATTTCAACTATCGATCCACCCTTATCACCTCCTTCAGTCAAGGATTTGTTAGATCCAGTCAATTTGGTGCCGATGAGACTGATTTCAATCAAATCGGTTGATAATACACTGATCTAGGATTTTGGATATTCTCCATTATTCATCAATTTATTAATTAAAATAATCAATAATTGATTTTTTGGGGCTTTCTGACCTAAGTGATGGAAAATCACTCAAAACTAGGAAATAGTGGGTCTATAGGATTACTGGGTGCTCTTAGCTTTAAAATGAGCTCCTACATGACTGAATTTGACTTCCGATCCCACTTTTATTACAAAATCAAATTTTCCAATTAAACTGTTAAAAAATAGCCTACAGTGTTTTTTATTAAAATTTATTTTTTCTAAAACTTAGACAAAAATTAAAAAAACCTAGGGGGGCTTAGACATGTTCATATGACTCAAACTATGAGATGCCTCAATTTTACAAAAAAACAATATTATCTTATTTGATTGTATTTAAAGACAATATGTTAAATTTTATGCTAAGTTGTAATTGGTGACTCAGTAGAGTCAAGGATATTTATTGTAATTCTAAATATTTTAAATTATAAATAAATAAAGGTAGAGACAACAGCTTAGGAGAGTTGTTAAAAGAGTGTTTACTAGTCAAATTGGTGGAGGATACTAGGTGGATAGCAAACAGACATGTGGCAGCATCCTAAAACCACTTCCAACTATTGTAGGTGGAAACCTCCCTACATTTGGGGTCGTGATCCCCCAAGAAAGTGGGATCAGAGCAGGTGGCTCAATTAATGACAAATGACCCAAAATACTTAGGGAATGTTTATCAAAATACCCATTGAAGAGAGCTAAGGATGCTCATTCTAGAGAAGTTTTCATTCAGGTGAATGTACTTTAGAGAAATTAAATGGAAGGGAATATGGAAAGAGTTTGAGGGGTTAACTTCTAAGTGATCTAGTGCAACTTTTCAGCTAAAGGATCTTACTGCTGAGTGCAGAGTGTTTACTGAGTCATTGGAATAGACTATTGTTTGCTTTCTCCACCAGTTCTCAGACAAGAAAACCAGGAACAGGCTCAGGGGTCTTGAGGAAGCATTATTTAAGCACTCTCCAGGAGTTTGGTAGGGAGGAATGGCCTCCTAACGCTGTTGTTGTCCATCCTAATCAGGTTCTTCATTCTTTTGTTTTATTGTGTTAGATAGTTAAATGTAAATCTGACTATTAAATGAATGTTAAATACTTAGTTGTAAAATGTTAGAGTTAGTAATCTTTTAGATTATTGAAGACATGAATCTAAAATAGATGAAAAATAATTCTAATCTGTGTTTTTTCACGCCTGGAAGGACTAGACTGTACTCCATCACAGACAGAGTATTTAAAGTAGATGAAGGAAATGATAAGAGACTGAAATGAATAGATGTATTTTTCATTTCATAATAGCAAAGTAATTTATTGTTGTATGTAGGTTATTATCAAAAAGATCAATAACCTGGTTATCTATGTTCTTTGTTTATGTAAATATACTGATAATGAAATAGCAGTATTCCATTACAGGTAGAAGAATTATTATGTTAAGAAAATACCCTCATAGATAAGATGCTATGTTTATATAGAGTACATTATTCTTTTTATTCAAATTAAAATCTATAGGAGGGTAAGCCGTGTTATGCTGTATATATATAGTTTCTTGTGTTTATTTAATAACCAGTTGCATATGCAGTAGAAGAAATACAGTTAAACTACTTTGTTTATATTCAGTTCAATAAATATAAAAATACTATTCATATAGTTTATATACTTATAATATTAACTAAACTAAGATTAACAGTTACTATTAACCAGGGAGAGCATTACAAAAATTATTTATCTTATCGAAAAGAAACTTGTTTAGGAATCTATTTTTTTATCTTCAAATAACACTAGTAAATTTCTTTCTATCATTTCAGTAGATAAAAACCATAAGAATA